>JAVQJW010389764.1:0-10043 GCA_036025195.1 Hypseleotris klunzingeri
TTAAGCTAGCCTAATACCAATTTGTATTTTTACCTCACTTCAACAAGCTGTCAACTCAGATAGCAATACTGGAGTAATTGCAAGTTACAGTTTGTTCTTTAAGCTAGCAGAAATTAGCGGTCTCTTTTGGTTTGGCTAATTTATTTACCATCAGACGTCAGACTTGGTTTCTTAAGACAGGCAATCATTTCACAGATATAATAACGCACATTCTAAATCACTGACATAGCTGACGTTTCATTTTACACAGACAGAGGAGTGAAGAAGGTGCGAACAGGCTGGAAGTTAGCATGTGTCATGTAAATCTATAGATAAGTACTGCAACTTAAGCCTTCTAAATAAAACACTGGAGCATCGATGGTATTTAGTACAGCCAATTAAAAATCAAAGCTGACGGAGGGGTTGCCTGGTAACCTTGTAAACACGGTGTTCAAATCTACGCAACTGTTTAGTAGTCGGGTATCGGGTTGCGTCATCTAAACCCGACCCGGGATACCAAACATAGTGTGCCGTATGTGTTTGCATGCAATCACAGCTGCCTACATCTTTATGTGCCACTCAAGGCCCGGCGGTAATACACTAAGATTTTACACATGGATTATCTGGTATTAATATGTATAAATGCTAAATGCTTTGTCAATGTTGTTTTCTTTATTCAGGAGGTTTCATAGGCTTCATTTCCGCAGGATGGGTGTTTTTGGTCAGACTTATGGTAATTCAACCTCTTCTTCCGTTCTGCAAACCTCACAGTCAAAATACACTTGTTTGGGCTTTGTGGGGATTACATGGGGGTTAACTCTAGGGCCCACTCTATACACAAGTGTACTCCCAATTTAGTTTTTGCACTGATTTCTTTATTGTCACTTATTCCTTTTTTTCCCTAAACATTCTATGCAAAATACTATAATATATAAAATGTATTGAATTTAGGTGTAGGCGATATGGTAAAATATAATATCAGAATTTCATTTAGCCAGAACAATTTTGATTATATCAATATATTTAGTTGATTGGGTATTTAACAACAACTTTTAACAACAAATTCAATGTACATCCAATCCAGTGTTCATCAAAATATTTTTTACACTGTATCAAATCACCACTGGCATTGTTACAGTAAAAATAACAGTGAAGAGCAGGGCTTAAGTCTTTATCACAGACCCAGATTGCCGTAATAAGACTTTGCAGGGAAATTCTGTGGTATTGCTTTTTGCTCTATATCCAATTTAATATGACAAAAAAGCCCAAGAGTAACTCTGTCAGGCTGTGGTTAAGGGCTCAGCATATTTCGGCAGTGTGCTGGGGGTTAATTAGGCATATCAGGGTCTAATCCCTCTCCTGGGTCATCTGCTGGGGTCATCTGCTGCCTAAAAAGAGAGAAGGTCACCTCAACATCCGGCTAAATGCATTAATCACTCCTTCATAGTATAGACCTGTGCGTGTGGCTTTGGGGCTATTGTTTCTATGTGTATTTAAAGATGTTATAAATGCTAGCTAATGGCCGGTGCTTTCCCTAATCTGTTTGTGTGTCAAAATCTTCCTGTTTGTCTTATGTTTATTAGCCGTGGCAGATGGGACAGTATTGATGATGGATACTGATTGGTAAAATTGATTGACGATTACAGTGAAAGCGGCATTACTGTAGTCAACACAGGAAGAGCTACTGTAGCCCCCAAGGGACAAACTGCTCACACTGTACAGCAGGGAGTGTGACTGCAAAGCAAGGACAGGGATTAGCCTCAAAGATACACATTAGAATAATTCCATTGACGTACTGTTAGTTTGTTAGCATGGACAGTACAACCTGCACAATCATTTTACATGTTAACCATTCATGCAGTTTGACGTTTTTCCATTTATTTCTGGATCTTTCCTTGTGTCCATTTGTCTATGTCTGAGGCCTGAACATTGCTATTTAAGTGGTAGATGTATGTACTGTAGCAAAGACTTACAAAGATGCATGGCTAACAAAACAATATAGATTTGCTGTGAGAACATACAGTAAATCCTAAAAAAAGTTAAATAAATAAATCAAGAATTCACAAGAATTTAAAATCATGCACTTAAGTTCATGCCTCATTTCCACAATAGAACAGGGAATATTTTTAGCGCTTCTGACTACCATGTAGGCCTTTAACAGTATGACACCAAGTATGTGCACATTTCCAATTAAAATAATATATGAATTGAAACTTGTCATGAAAATATTTTAGATAAATTATTTTTTTTTCTAAAAAACAAACAAACAAAAAGCATAATAATGCACTGTTTTACCCAAGCCTGGATAAATGGAGAGAGTTGTGCCAACAAGTGCACCCACTGTGAAAACCCACTACTATTTACTAGAAAAGGGGACAGAAGAACTTTTTCCCTAGTATGTAGTGTAGATACAGTATGTATATATATATAAAAAAACATTACTGTTGAAATATGAATGTTGTTGTATAAGTCTACAGATCTGACACTGGAGTGATTGACGGCTCTGCCTGGGTGGCAGTGGTCAGTGACAGCTCTGTCGCTGTGGAAACAAACTCCTCAGAGCTGTCAACCAATCACAGAGCGGCGTGAACTCTGGGGATTGATCCAACACATGCAGAAGATTTCCTCAAGACCTAAATACACACAAACAGCACAAAGGCCTGTGTTTTTGGACATGTCCCATATTTGTGTGCACATGTGTGTGCGAGTGTGTGTCCTGGCTGTACGCTGGGGCCTTCTTTCCACACCGTCTGTGGGTCGTTGATGTAGCTGTCATGGGAGAGTGCTCTCTGGACTTGCGCACACACATTCACGCTCACACTAACATGAGGCCGGGGTCAGCTTGTATTAAAAGAGCAAATAAACGAAGCTTTCCACACCCGCAGCCCACCGCAGACAGGACGAGCAGACAGGACGAGCAGACAGAACATGACACAGACCTTCTACATGTGTATTTGGAGATGTACAGATCGGGAGGAGGAAATACCTTTCATTTGTCACAGCAGCAGGATGGACTGATGTCAGTGTCTCTCACTGATAGGACACACAGCAGCCAACAGCCTTCACTGCATAGGTGACCTTAGAATTTGACGCAGGAGCATTTAATCAGCATGGTATAAATCATAATTTATTGTACAAATAAATTCATAGATCACAATAAAAATGTTTTCCGACTATATAGTATAACAGGTCCATGTGCCTAGCTTACCCCAAGAAACTTTGTTTTTTCAATAACAAGGCCACTATGCTAGTGTGTATCAAGATGCCAACATGTACTATATACCCTAAAACCAAGCCATGATAGATTTGATTTTTGCATGATATTTTTCCACTGGCCAGACTATTGCGCATGATAAATCAGGAAGACATCAAAGCAGTTCAAATATTTAAAAGCCACTGGTGTTTTGTATATTTTGCCTGCAGGTCTGAGATCCAGCGCCACAGAGGGCAGTGCGGTGAGGTGAACCTGGGAACAAGACTGCAACAGCTGTGAGAACGCATCAGATCTGCCATTCCTCACACTTCAACAGCCAACAAGAAGTCGATTTATGTCCAACCATGAGAGGCATACACAGAGGGACGGGACGTGGAGGCAGACGGGACAGTGGGAGAAGGAGGGACTGACTGGTAGAAGACATAAACAGGACCTTAGAGTGAAATAAACACACAGGCTAAAGACAGGGGAGTTGAAAGGAGACGTGATAAAGCAAAATGGAAGAGACTACTAAGAAAAATAGACAGAGAAAGAATAGAAAGAGAATGAGCGGGAAAACAAAAGGAGCTTAATGGTTGGGACGTGCACATTAGAATTTGGACACACTGTATACTTTACACAGTACATACAAACACAAGACATGTACAAGAGTCAGGGGGATATTTCAATATTGTGTAAACTGTTTTCTGACATGAACTTTTTAAACAATAATGTGGAGTTGTAAGAACATTTTGGTAAATTCTGACACATGGATCTACATTTTAATATGAAAAAAAAAAGCCTGCCGCTATAGGCCTGGCAACCCATAACTGGACAAATGAACACATTTTTGTTGTAAATGACGGTGAATATTTTTTTTAATCATCTGATTTAGGAAAGAAATTGTAAAATGATTTAGCATACTCCCTTCATGTGCTCACTTACCCCTATAGGTCCCCAAAGAGCCAGAGAAAATATGGTCTGTAAACATATATTCTTACTCATATGACCACTGGAACCTAGTGACATGCAATCCATAATGTGATAAGGTAACGGGAGAACCACAGGGCACCACTTTGGGCCCAATTTTGTTTCAACATAAATTTATTTTAAGAAGAATTTTAATGGTTCTTTATTGGTTTCGACACAATGATATAATTTCCTACAAAGTATTAACCTTACATTGATAATCCTATGGTGTTGGCAGGTAAACAGGGCTGTGTCAGTAAATATTGACCCACTGGTTCTCTTTTGCACCTCGTGCCTGGGAGTGTGACAGCTCTGTTGTTGTATGAAGACGCAGTGTCCTGTGTCAGCGCAGTCTCGCAGCACATTGCCAAATATCCTGTGTCCATTCCCCACCTCCGAGAGCCCTCCTGCTGCCCCGCTGGACACATACACACACATGCATACACACACACACACACACCAGTACACACACACACACACACACACACACACACACACATGCACCATTCCAGAGCAGGTTCACTTTGGCCACATTGTGTTCACAGAGGCCAGGGATCCAGTGCTCAACATGTGACCAATCTTACACCAGGGAGCATACATGTGAAACAGTGTGAGAAATGACGCTGAAAATGTCAAAAGTCATTCACTGTAAATTGCTGTTTGTAATTTTATTCATGCATTTTGTTTTGCCCAATTGACACATTTTACACCTAATAAGAACAATATATTTTAAAGGCAAAATGTGATGTATCATTTAAACAATAATTCAACAAATTATCATATATGAAAGTCTTAAATGCTAAAAATCTGATGCATCCATAAATGTAATTTGACATATAACAAATATTTGTGACTTTTAAATATTACTATACTAATTTTAAATAAGCCGCTACATTCACACCAGATAAAACTACTTCTGTATAGTTGATTCCTACATACTCCTCTTGGCCTCTTTCATGTGACACTGACTGCTCTTACAGGCACCAGAGACCGGATCACATCATTATTATCACCTCGCGAAATAAACAACTCGCGACCTCTCTCTTTCTCACCCCATCCTTCTTCCCCTACTCCCTCAGCTCTGCACTTTCACTCCCATCTTGAACCCTAGGCCTGTACCTCCTCTGTCTTCTGCTCCCCCCATCTCGTTTTTCGCTCCTCCCTTTCTCCGCACCCATCGAGCGAATAGTGATCATGTCTGGCGTTTCATCGACTCTTTGCACTTCTCTCCTCTATTAAGATTGATGGGCTGCCTAGCTATAAATGAGCAAAAGCTAACACTTGGGACATATACACACAGTTCCCTATTAGCAGCAGAATGTGGGAGCTGAGGCCTGAAAAAAGGGGCACTATTTTTGTTACGGACAGAAAATATACACACACAGAATACACACATGCACAGCCGTGAGCCTGTCAGTCACACTACAAGACCACTGCAGTGCTCACCCAGCGCTGGATACACTTATTAAAATAGAAAGTAAAGAATGAGCTGTGCTTTTTAATTAGGACAAATGGACAAATGGATATAAGAATTGATAGTAGGTGGTTGGAAGATAACAGATGATTTAAGATTCAGGCAATTACTGAATCTGGTCAAGCTTAGGAATGATGCCGAAATTTTTTTAGATAATCTGTCATAATTATTTATTTATTTACTTTATTTACTTTAATCCATCCCCTGGCCTCTACAGCAACATCAGATCAGAGTTTTTGGGAGGCCACTTTGATAGTTGAATTTTACTTTAGTCCCTCCCCTGGCCTCTACAGACCAACTTTATTCTATTTCAAGATTTTTTTCCTTTTTCTTATTTTAGGAAACTTACCGACTACACCTCAAAGTATTTTGTATAGTATCAGATCATAAGTGGGGGGTATGTGGTTAATGTTTTTTTGTTGCCCCATGTAACAACTGACTGTACATATACAACTGTTTTGGGTCCTTTTAATGGTAAGAACTTTACAGAAAGTTAGACCCATGTTTCATCTGTGGACTGAGCCTGTGATATTGGTCCAAGCCTTCAACAGGATGGAGCCCAGATTTCACAGACATATAACAGAGGTCTTACCTAAAATAGAAATGCTATAGGTTAATTCTCCAGCTAGGTATGTCCTGACCAAGATCCTGGCTCAAGATCTGGAGAAGCGCTCCGGACAAGTTGTCCCAGTGGCATTGAGGGTCAAATACATGAGAATACATTTCTGTACAGGGACAGTATTTGAACTTCATGTGACAAGACAAGTATTTTTAACTATGTGTTTTGTGTGATCATAAAAGTTGTCATTTTAAAACAACAGAACTTCCTATTTGTCATATTTTTCCTTTAGCCTTGGTGCTGAGCAGGTGCTTAGGTCAAGTGTTAATTTAAGTTCCCGAAAAGCGCACAGGCCTTAAAGCTGTCGTAGTAAGGCAGCTGTGAATAACTGTCCTGCATTTGGTTTGAACATGGGCTGGAGGGTCCCTCAGAGGACATGGCCACAGATCACATAGTTAAAGATCTGATAGACGTTTATAAGACATCGCCAGCTTCTTCTTTCGTTTTGGCTGGACTCTTGGTCTTGCATAAGGACATAGTGTCACATTCTGCCTCTGAGGTGGACATGGGTATTTGCATGTGTTTCAACGACAGGGAAAGATTATTGGAAAATATTCTGTCATAATTATTTCTCAACACCCGTCCGTTCGTAGATCAGAGTTCAACTGGTGTTCAACAGAGGCGTACTGGGAAGCAGGCCCTCCTGGAGTGGGTCATTAATCAGGCCAGAGGGGCAAGAGGTAGATTTGATGACAAAGATTTAACGGCTGTAAAGGACACCCTGAGCCTGGGATTCTTGCAACTGTCATCGAATACCCACTAGGCCATTAACAGGTCACGAAGGCATATCTCAGCTGAGCCTGCAACATCCTGAGCCCAGCTGCAATCTCTCACCCTGCACTTGTCACCGGCTGACCACCCCCCTACTCCCCCACGCACACACACATACGCACACACCCTCACACAAGCGCGCACACACACACATACATTTACACACACACACATACTCCCAGTCCCACCAGCGAGACACAGGTGCATTTCCTGAAACGTTTAGGCTGATAACTTTTTGCTAGTATATGTTCACTTCATCCAATAGGACAAGTTTCAAACAAAGCAATTATTATCCTAGACATAGGTTATCCATAATTACTAGTTTATTCTATATAGTGATATAATATTGTTGTAATGCTAAATACATGATGCTGAAGTAAGCAGCACATGAATATTTAAAGTTGAATATCAAAACCTAAGAAATCAAAACTTGTATTTATCTCAAATTCTCTGTTGCCAAAAGGACAATAAAAACAGTGTTTAGCTGCATTTCGGCAAGGTTGTGTTGTGTTTCCTTGTTCCGAAAACTGTAGCCGTTATTGCCCTCCATGTTGTGCGTGTATTTAAAGGGAAGTTATTCAAAATCACAATTTGTAATTTTAATCCACAGCTCATCACAAACAAGCTGGACTTTGAGCTGCTGACAGTTGCTTGCATTGAAGCCAAACCTCTGTCAGTGCAGTGTGACCTCACCTGAGAATGGTCAGGACTATGCCAGCTCACGTACAGCAGGCCACAGACTCTCAACGCCGGGCTAACCACGTGCTCGTGTTGTCGGCCTGAATGCTAATGCCTGCGTCAATAACACGGGACGCTAAAACCACACAACCGACCTGTATGGAAATGCAGAGAAGTGCTGGCCTTGCGCTTCGCCCTGGGGAGAACTGGACTGGGTAAGGAGCTAAAGAAATGCTAAACAGTTTTTCATTTTCACCAAGCACGATGCAAAGATTTTTTTTTCAGGTTTAGCAACTATAGTGATTTTTAAAGCTTCAGTCAAAACTATTATTTAGCTATGCACTTATAGATTTTATATTGGTATATCACAATAAGCAAAAAGAAAATCAACTATTACAATGAATATTACTACAATAAACAACATATTTAAGATGATAAAATTAAACTTTATTGCGCACTGAACATGTGACAATAATCTGAGATGGGATTATGGACAAAGATAAACTAGTTAAGTTATTTTCCCTATGTGTTTGGAGTATGTCGATATCAGTCTCCCTGAGCCTGCATTAGAACCAGATAGACTCAAGAGTGATATCTCTCAGCTTTGATTTGATGCCTCAGAACCGGGGGATATCCAGTGTCACCATGAGATGTTTGGCCACTCTGCTAAGTGTGTATTTATGTCCGGCTGATGTTAACAATAAATTAACATAGTCTACTTTAGATAATAATAGATATTACAAGTAAAGATGATTACACAGTGATTCGTATTACTCTGAGCTCTGTAGTGATGACACATTTAAATAGACAAAAAACAGAAACGCCGACAAGGTTACTAGATAATTTACTGTAGGTCTCTTTTTGTCAAAAAAAAAAACATGTATTTAGCAAGAAAAACAAGCGAGCTGGTGGCACAGTGGCAAAGTGGTTAGCACTGTCGCCTCACATCAAGAAGGTCCAGGAACCCAGGCATCAGGCATTTCTATTAAGTTTTTATCTTCTTTTTGTGTATAGGCGATTGTTCTCATTGACCTAAAACTTGCACAAAAGAGTAAACCTCCTGACCAAGATCCTGGCTCAAGCTTTTGAGGTGGGTCCACACCCATTGCAACCTTTGAGGAATGGGTCAAATGCAGAGGACACATTTTCCAATAGGGATAAAACAGTGTACCTCAGCTTTAGGACATTCTGTTCAAAATAAATCTTGTATAAATATGCTTGCTTACTTTCAAGTGTATAAATAGTGTGCTTCAAACATGCCAGATTGTATGTTTCCAAAGCAGTGTGTGCCCTTAAACATTTACCATACGTCTATCTCCGCAGTTGGACACTGATCCCCCTCTCTCTCCCTCCTCTCTGTCATGAAGCAGATAGCGTGAGAGATCTGTCACATCGGCACCTGGTCGTACACAAGTGTTAATGTCCCCACCTCGGAGAATCACTGTGCCACTAAAAACACCCAGCCCTATCTATTCCATTAGCAAAATCAGCACTACCAACTCCCCAGCCTAACCCACTATGGCCAACTTAGTGTTATCTATCTTAAACTTCAAATGAGAACACTTTAGTCCTATATTCAAGCATTGGCCGTATATCTTTGTGTGTGGTAGGGCCTGTCATTCAGAAACAACAAGCCAATCATTCCTGGGTCCTAAAATAAGCCCCCCGCCTCGACATGTGCTGGTCTCGTCAGCACCTCTCACCTTCAGACTGACAGGAGACAACTGAGCGTGCCCAGAGGAGCTGTACAGGAAGTAGGGTGACAGCGGGAAAGAGGCAGAGGCATATCTTAGGATAAAAACTCCAAGGAAACAGTAGAATGTCAAAGGATTAGGTTTGGAAGCTTAGTGTTCAGCTGTGTGCGTTTTAGCCTGAAATATTAGCCTTTACTTTTCTGATGATGTCAAGTAGTAGATCTAAAGCCCCACATTCGTATCTTTTTTTAACAACTGACTGATCTCAAGTAGGGGGTTTAGGCGAGCTTATATATATTGGATGCTAAACCGTAGGAAAATGCGCACTTTGCATTTGATACATCTTTGTTTTTATGATTTTTGAAAGGTTTTCCTGAACTTGAGTTCGGAGGCAGAATTTTCAAGATGCTAGTTTTAAAGCTGAATTCTGGTTGGAGTCAGATGTAGTTGGATGAGCAGGATTTGGTGATCTAATGTGTTTTGCTAGAGGTACAGCGCAGGTCGATAAAGTTGCGTTTCCAATAACCAAAAGCATCCACAAAAACTGAACACACATATCCAGGTCTTGCATTTGAATTAAGCCTTACTAAAATAAAGAATGTAATTTGTGCTGATCATTACTCAGTAGAATTGTGGTAATTTGCTAATAATTCATGCAGAGTCTGT
>JAVQJW010390257.1:0-12635 GCA_036025195.1 Hypseleotris klunzingeri
TGAAATTGGACATGTATTGACATCTATATACCTCCCTTTAATTCAATTATTTTATTTTATCTAATAGTAGTAAACTGTAAACAATGTACCAAAACTTTTTTTTCACCAGTTGTTAAAAGTTTCAGCCACAAGGTGGCAGAGGATAACTGCAAATAAAGCTGGTACTAGATGGATACAGATTTCCAATCTGCAGCCACAAGTAATAGAAGTAAATGGAAAAAACAAATATAAAAAATGGACATGTTTATTTCACTGAATAGATGATAGATAGAACTTAAAAACACCACAGTAACATTCATGTTTAAACTTGGAAATTAAAAGAGTCACATGATTGGCCAGAAAACCCTGCATTATTAATTAAGGAAACAGATATTTTTCAAAGAATATGCTGGGAGATCAACATAAATGTAGTCGGGATGGAAAGGTGACTTCCAGATCATATCTTCTTGTACTGATACAACAGGCCCATGAACATGCCTGTTTTTTTCTTCAATTTTAACTTAAATTAATTTACAGTGAAGACTACAGTTTCATATCGATGTGGCCACATGTGCTTGAAGATTCAAACCTAAAAATATGAGGTCATAAGACTGAAAGGGACAGTTAATACATTACAGAAAACAGCTAAATGAAACACTCATGTCTGACGCAACCACAGTTGCTTTCAGAATGCAGTGTAGTATGCAGTGTAGGGTCCATGTGCTTCAAAAGGGAATGAATGGACAAAATACACTGTTGAGTCTTTGTTGGACGAAAGAAGACAGAAAAGGAGAGTAAAACTGGGTGTGAAAAATGTCTGACAAGCTGTTCCTGCCGTGGAGAAGTCCCAAATCCACCTGAGCTGCTCCACTTATGCACTCACAGCCTCCTTTTCTTTCTTGTCACCATCTTCGTGCCAGGTGAGGCGCTCTTCGTAGAACGCTATGACAATCTGTGGGCATCTGTGATTGGCATCCTTGGCAAGCACAAGGTCCGCCTCATCTGAGTCTTTCCTGAAAATGTACATGACAAAAACCAATTTAGAATAAAGTAACAAGTGTTTTACAAAACTGATTTAAGAATGTTGTGACTAAACCCAAGGTCAGTACTATGCATTTAATGAAAGAGAAAGACACAACATATTTTGACCTTGAATTGACAAAAACTTAAAGCCAATAGCTAACTGTGAAAAATTGCACTTCACTTAGCAAAAATAGTTAATAGTTTTGTGGCATTTTACTAGCTTAATATTAATACATTTCAGCATTTTTATACATTGAACTAACAACTGCACAACTTTTCATACACACTAGTTTTGAATGCAAAAATACTTTTTAAATTTATTTTCTACATTTTCTTTTTACACTTAATACGGCCTTTGTTTTTCCCTGCCCAGGATCCAGTTTCATGTCATTTTTGTCATTAAAAGAAACGAAACTTACCACTTCATAAGAAACATTAGGTCTCCACATGAATCAGTGGCTCCAATGATCTTCTCAGGCTCAAGTCCTCTCTCAAAGCCACGTGCTACTAGCACCTCTTCCTAAAACAAAAGAAATGGAAAGTCAACCTAGGCATTAACATGTTACCACACCTACGTTAATTAAAATTAATGTGTTTACCTCTTTTTTCTTTTTGGGCTTGCTTCCACCCTCCTCATCATCATCGTCTGAGCCTTTTTTCTTTGCACTGCTGGGGTCTTTAGTGCGTCCCACTGAGCTTGATTTGCTGCCCCCGCTGCTTGGGGTAGATGCTCCACTGCTGCCTTTCTTGTATGTCTTCATGAATTCAGAAATAAGCTCAGGGCAATCAAGGTTCTTCTCTGGCTCCCAAGTATTGTGCTTTCTAAAGACAAATGAGAGATTATCTTTATTGTAAACATACCAAAACAAAATTACAAATTGTGCAGCCCAAATGAAAGTGCACAACTCATCAACTTTGTATGGTAAATTGAATAAATGTGTAATGCATTGCCATAAATCGTAAATTTCTGAAAAATTCAAAAACAACGGTGTGTTCAAATAAAATATTTGGTGTCTCTTACTCAGAGTATCCTTTCCACTTCAGGAAGAACTCGACCCGTCCTTTAACCACTCTCCTGTCCAACACCTTCTCCACAACATACTCCTCTTCATCAGAGGAAGACTCTTCATCACGCGACTTTTTACCCATGGCAAAGTTTGCGTGGAAACTCGATGGGACCAGTGGACTTCTGCAATAATGAAACACAAACGTTTATTAAGCTCCAATAAAATGATCAGCAAATTATAACGTCAACTCAAAACAGAACCTCGACACTTGCTGTATGTTAGCATAACATGCACTTCAAATGCATTTCAACACTATACCGATTAAAAGGGGTGTCTTGCTTTTCTACAAAGCTAATATTACTGAACGCGCTAGAAGAGATTCGGACTGAAAGTAGCATCGAAGCTAACATTCTTTCTAGCGTTAGCAATTACAGGTTAATGTGGTTTAAATTCTATTCGTTACATGCAACTGCACCTCCTTTCTGGTAGCAATGTAATTTAGCTTAAACCCATACCTTTTATTGTATTTTGGCGCAGTGTGTACGTGCCAACTGCAGACGGTATACGTTTATTGCTCGGAGACCTCGATTCTATGGCCCAGCGCTGAAGCTAACTAGTATTGAAGCTAAACCACAAAGGAGTCTGTGCGTAAAAAGCGCGCGTTGCATACGCACAATAACTAGGCCCGCCCCTCGGTCAGCTGACTAGTCCTGCACTGTAACAATGAATTTGGTTCATTAAAACCATTAATTAACCCAATGCTATTTTTCCCATAACACAAACACCAAATAAAAACACACAAGTGTGCAAGCGAGCCGCCGTTCTGTGTTGGAGGCTTGGAGCCTCGCCGTGACTCTAGACTTGCATCAACCCGATCAAAAGGTAGGAAGTCAGCCTTAAGACCCCTTTTGTTATTAGTATCCTATTAATGCGACGCTTATTTGGCATCATTTTTCTTTTACGCAGAAAACGGAATTATTTCACACAACAGTTACATAAAACACACCAACGACCCATTTTTTTGTCTTACTAGAGTAATGCCCACCCACTTCTACTGATTGGTCCACCAATAATTGACTGTTGTTTTGGCCAATTGAAACTCCGTGAGCGCTGACGACACGGTGCAGCGGGAAGCACTGTCCAATTGCCAAAGAGTAGGAGTGTATTCTTCTCTACTTAGTTTCGTCTTCTTGTACGCCGGTCTGGGCTCGGCTGACGCACATCGCCTCTATCTGTTCATCAAGAAGGCATCAAGGTTTTTCCAGCAAAAATGTCTAAAGACGTAAGTAAAACATTTACGAGCGCTATAAACCCACTATATTGCATGTTATTTGTTCAATTATAGACGTTTTCGAGGTAAATGCAAATGGAAGAAAAGTCTGCTAATTCATATGCTTTGGCGCAGGAACTGAACCCTTTCAATCCGCCATTTTGTAGCAGATGGGCCTCATGGCTTTGTTCATGCGGTTTCCTTGCACACTAAAGTCATGATTTTCTGTTGTCGTTTATTAAATATAATAATTAGGCGTTAAAGCCATAAATAATATATTGTAGAAATATAACATTTAGTGTAGCTATCACGACGAGTAGCCTATGTGTTCACAGTAGCAATAATGGCGGCGATGTCCCCTCCGCCCAGTTGCACATCTTTGGTGACGCAGTTTCAATAATGTATAAACACCCGTGCTGTACAATACATATTTGTTACTCTGGTTTGCATGGATATTATGTTTACTTGCGGTTATTTCTCAAAGCAAACATGCATTTAGTACCATTTGCTTTGTCCATTGTGTAGGTCCCACGTGAGCCCGAGCAGCTCCGCAAGCTGTTCATTGGAGGGCTGAGCTTCGAGACTACAGACGAAAGCCTAAGGGCCCATTTTGAACAATGGGGCAGCCTTACAGACTGTGTGGTAAGTCGATTTTTGGTATAGATAGTATTTTGGCAGCACCAACCCAAATTTGAGGAGTTAATATAATTGCATTTCTTAACAAGGTGATGAGAGACTCTGCGACCAAAAGATCCAGAGGTTTTGGTTTTGTGACCTATTCATCAGTGCAAGAGGTTGATGCTGCCATGGATGCCCGCCCTCACAAAGTGGATGGCAGAGTGGTTGAGCCTAAACGCGCAGTTTCTAGAGAGGTGTGTGTGTGAACCTTCCCCAAGACTAGTTTGTTTTATTTGTGTATAAATGCAAGACTCTTAAGGCCTTGTTCTTTTCACAGGACTCTAACCGACCAGGCGCCCACATCACAGTTAAAAAGATATTTGTTGGGGGCATCAAGGAAGACACAGAAGAGCACCATCTGAGGGACTACTTTTCTCAGTTTGGAAAGATTGAGGTCATTGACATCATGACTGACCGCTCTTCTGGAAAGAAAAGAGGATTTGCCTTTGTGACTTTTGATGACCATGATTCAGTTGACCGGATTGTCAGTAAGTATGCTTTATTCATATGATTGGTTGTGAGCATAAATATACTTGTGATTTAAACTAATGTGAAACATTGTTGTCTTTACAGTCCAGAAATATCACACAATTAACTCTCACAACTGTGAAGTAAGAAAAGCACTTACAAAGCAAGAAATGCACAGTGTTGGAATGGGAATGAGAGGAGGTCGAAACAGTGGCGGTGGAAGGCCGTATGACTATGACAGAGGTTTCAATCAAGGTGGGTTATTTCTTTGCCGTATATCATACTCTTTTGAGAAGTAATTGGCTAATACCTGGACATTGTTCGTTTTTAGGCGGCAGGGGTGGTAGATATAATGACGGTCCCTACAACTGCAATGATGGTAAGCAACTATTTGATGTTTTTGTCTGTCTGGGGTTTTTTTTCCTTGTTTTCATCATGCTTCTAACGATGCCTCTTAAGGTTATGGAGGTGGACCTGGTGGACCCGGTGGATACAATAATGGTGGCAGCAACCGTGGCTACAACCAGGGCGGTTACAACCAAGGAGGAGGTGGAGGCGGCGGCGGCGGTGGCGGCTATGGAAACGGATATGACAGCAATGGCTACGGTAAGTTTACTTTTCCACTCGTCAAGTGAGTGAGGCGATTTGCTGTGATTTTTAATGTTTAATTTTTTATGTGGGTAGGCAACTGTGGAGGAGGTGGAGGAGGTGGTGGCAACAACTACAATAACATGGGTCACTATGAGCCCCAGCCCTCTAACTTTGGCCCGATGAAGAACAACTTTGGTGGTGGTGGTGGAGGCGGCGGCGGTGGCAGAAACTTCGGTACGAGATTAATAGTACAGCTGTAAGTGTCTGTTAATGGTTGCTGTACAACTAAATGTAACCTGTGCACTGCAGGAGGATATGGCGGCGGAAACAATAATGGCGGTGGCGGCGGTGGCTATGGTCGTCCAGGGCGGTTTTGAAATTGGTAAGAATTACAACGAAACTCCTCATATAATGTAGTTGTTCGTTGTGTAGGGCTTCGTCAAAGTGTAGATGTTTAACAATTCTCTGGATGTCAGGTCATACAAAGCCAGTGCACAGTTAACAATGTTGTTCCATATTGTTCAACAGGACTGAGTACTTAGGAGAGGAGAGCAAGGAGAGGAGAGCGAGAGACAGGGCAGCTGCAGGTTTACCTCAAATCTGCTCAGCCAAACAGTTGTGGCAGGTTACAGCTGCTGCAAGAAGATGTACATTAGATAAATCATGAAGGGGTCTTCATTTAAACGTTTGTGTTTTGGAAAGAAAGCATTCCAATGAGGTTTTATGTAGATTATTTTCCTTTACGTCTGGTTTTTATTTGTATCTGCACCCAAATCAAGTTGAAATAAAACTTTTCAGTTTTTTTTAAGTGTTGTTAGCTTTATTGGGAAGGGAGGGTTTAGTTAAATGGGAATTAATAATTTCCCATGAAATGAGTTAGGTACTAAAAAAAACTGCATGTGAAGGCCTGCAAAAAGAGCTGCCATGCATCATTGAGGATCAAGTGGTGCTCAGATGAACTCTTCATAAAGGGCCAGCTCGTCACAACCCTCAGTTTTGGAATGATCTTCTGAAGGATGCTAGCTTACATGCTCAGTCTGAGGCTAGCCATGGAAGCCAGCTGAGGGAGAGAAGTAGAAAAACCGTCGCCAGGATCATTGAAGCAGGGGAGAGTGAGAACTTAAGCCTGAGGCTAGCAAGCAGCAGCTACAAAAAGGCTTAAATGCTGTCTGTAGGTAAGACCAGACTTCTCAACTTGATAGTCTAACTCTACCCATTGTAGTCCGTCTATCTTCAATATTACATTTGTTCTGTACAGTTAACTTGGATCAATGGTAATTGGGAAAATTTAGCCATCTGAAATTTTGCATGCTCTTGTTAATCATTTTTGTGGAAAAATAATTGTATTGCTCTTTTAGGTAAACCTAAACCTCTATGGTGTCCGGGAAAGATTTGGTGACACTGGCTACATTTTTCTAAGCTACAGGTAAGTTGCAGATAATGGCCAGTAGCATTATACCATCAATACAATTTAACTTTTTTTTTTCAGGTTTGCAGGACAATCTTGCTGACTTTTACAAGTGCACACTACAGTGTAGTGTTTTTTATACTTTTTTACAACTATTTTTTTAATAAACAATTTTCTTAAAACTCTTTTTTTCAATGGTGATTTATTTATGGCAACACAAACATAAGTTATTTAAAAAAAAAAAAAATCTGTATTAGCTAATTAGTTAATTTAACAGTAATCACATTTTTGCACATCTCCCCGAGGTACCAAATAGATGTTCCCATCAGGTGCCTGCTGTAGGCAGTATTCATCTATAGAGTATGGTTGTCCCTCTTCATCTCTTAAGTGTGAAAACACCTCTGTGTACAGTTCAGACAACTGGCATTTGATGAAGGCAAGACTTCGCTGAAACTCCAGTCTTTCTTGAGCTAGACGCTCTCTTTGAACCTGTAGTTGGCTCAGTTCTTGTTCAAGGTGAATTATGCTTTCAAGCTTTCTCTTTCTACAATTCTGAGCTGCTACTTTATTTTTCCCCCTCCTCCTAATGTCTCTGACTAGTGCTAGTTGAGAATCTGTAAGGGTATACTGAGACAGTAGCTCATTAAAGTCATCCACAGGTAGATTAACAATTTTTTCCAAAGGGAATGGGATTTTTAGAGCCAGGGCCCGTCGCTCATCTCTACTCATTGGGGCAGGGGTAGAGCTGCTGCCCCTGGGTTTAGTGTACATACCTGGCTTTGAGCACCCTCTGCTGGGCACTCCATGGTCATTATAAAGGTCAGTCATGACATTGACTGATCCATGCTGTTTTATTGACCGGTGATCAGCAGTATTAGATTGTGTATTCGATAAAGTTGTATGAATTGAGTAATATTCACCTGAGTGTAAAAATGAGTGAGTGTGGTCCTGATAGCCCACTGAGTAATAGAGGCTTGGTCTCCTGCCTTCTTCAGGCAGACGTTCTGTCTGACCCTCATTAATTATATCTGCACTTCGGTAAACAGCTACTCCACTGCTAACATTATCAGGAGAAGTGAGAGGTGGACTGGAGCCTATTGAGAGACCAGAGTCTGACTCCAGATCATTGACTGTACATCCATGTGAATTCCTTTGAGTAGCCCACAGCATGTGTTGACCAGAAGAGAGTCCAGCATTAGCTCTCCACTGTCCACGACAAGCCCCTGACATGCTGACCTGTTCCCTCAGAGCCATGAGTGAAGCCGGTGCTTGAGCAGACATGGAGAGTGTTTTTGGGTTCATTTGAGAGTCTGAGTGTCCATACAATAATGGTGTGTTGCTGCCAAGTCGATGATGCACTGGTGTCTCTTCAGAAAAACACTGTCCGTTAAAGTCATTGATGCCGAGTTCTGAAGATCCAGAAGGGTGCTCTGATGCCACGTTGTAAGCTTCTGCAGGTGCCATGTTTTCCATTGCTTGGTAGTGTGCTGTTTCAAAGCCACCTTCTCCAGAAACTTCAAATCCCTGAAATGAAACAGTGTCTCTGATGAGTTTTAAAAATGAAGGTGTAGGATTTTTTTATGTAATTGTGGCAGTCTTGTTGGCTGTGTTGAACAGTGCACCATTTAACTCTTAACTTTAGCATGCCACCACGCTGCCTATGAAGAGCTCTCATAAATCTGTTCAGATTTCACCTGAAAACAGATGGCCATTGTGCCTGCAGTATCATACACATGCACTATCAATATACAGCATTTATACAGACCTTTAAGAGTGTATAAAATACATAAAATTTACCCGACACAAAAAAAATATTTATGATGGTGTAGCCTTTATGTATCCACCAGTGATGGACAATTGCTAGTTACCTCTCTGTTCTAATGCACTGAAGCTCATAGTTAAAGTTACCTGTAGTTCTGTAATAGCCATCAGCTCCTGCCAAGCCACGTCCATCTCAGTCTCCTGTGGAGCTCCATGAGGCCTTGCTCCGGGGAAATTATTTGGCATGGACACCTCTCCACACAGCCTGCCGGGAACTGCTGCTAATACCTTTCATTTTATAAAGACATTAATTACTTAACCCTTAACACAAACCGCATGTAAAAAACTGGATGAAAAAAAAACTACCTCACAGGTTCTCCTCAGAGGGAGAACATAGCTTGCCGTTGAACACATTCAGGAAAGAAATGGATCACCAACAGCCTTCGTGAACTTTAAAAATATTGATTTTCTTAAATAAAAGTAAATATTTTTACATTAGTATTTTTTCCTGTAAAAACATACTTTTCATATATTTGACAAAAGTGAGTTCTTAGCATCCGTTTGGACACATGAAGTGTTCGGTTCAATTGAGTTGACTCCTCCCATCAGCTGTCCCGACTGCAGCTATGCCAACCCCAGATAAGACAATCTGCGGAAAAACACTGTTTTTTACAACACACTTTGAGGCCTGATCACTGCAATGGAAAAATTGTCAAAGAAATAGCAGAACTAGTATATAGTGTTTAACATCATTTTAAGACACAATTTTATTATTTAAAGATCCTGAATTACACTGAAATCAACAGCGCACAAGACCAGACATACAAATGTAAATTGCTTTCTGCTTTAAAATAGCAGTGTTTATACCTTTTCAGTATTTTGATAAATTAATGTAAATGTTTAGCAAAATTGAAAATACTGAAGGTGTCACATACTGTATATTGATAATAAATCATACTTGCTTACACTTTAATTGGTATATACTAGAACATCAGTGATACCATTATTAGTATAACCGAAAAGACCCATTTACTGAAAAGACCTTTAATCTTTAACACAGTTGTTTGGCAAATCAGATGCAAGCATGTACCACTTCAGAGAAAACGGTCTATTCATTCATGTATTGATTTTTAATTTACATTTTCCAAATGAGACAACCAACCACAGAAACAATGTCATTAACAAAGAAAGAAATTACAGGATGGATAGTGTTGTTATGCCTCCTTAAAATATTGCTAAAGAGTTGTATGGTTGTCAAATGTAAGAGTCTCTTAGAATATGGAGCAACATAAAGAGTAGGCCATTACGTACCTTTAGTGACATCCCACTGGTTTCAACAGGTGACACGTTCCTGACATAATAAATCTGAAAATAAATGTATTGTCTCTGTTACAGATATGAAGAAATAAAAAAAGTATCCGGGTCTCTCTCTCACTCTTAGAGCCTCTGCCTGTGTGTGAGTGTGTGCTGCTCTACACATCAGGCACCGGCATAAATGGGATGGACCTTTGCAGACAGCCTTCCTGTAAAGCACCCACACCACAGTTTTTTGCACTCTTGTATCCTTAATAGTTCACTTGCACCCCAACCTCTGAATTTCCCCTTTGCCCACATGACAAGCCACAAACCAACAGTCTGGCGTACACTACTGCAATCTTTCTGTCAGGTCAGACAAAGATGTTCACAGATTGTACTAATGCAAAACAATGTCAAATTGACTCTTTCTAGTATTGAGAGAATTAACAAATGGAAGAAATTAAGTTAAACTGCCTTTAATGAACAATAGATCCTTGTGTGAAATAAAGCATTGTCTTCATATCATCCCAAACTACAGGTATGTGAAGTAGCACCTGGAGTCAAAGCTGGCGATGCAGGGGTGGGTTGGAAGCTAGATTGAGACTTAGTTTAGTACTGATGGAATGTACACCGTCCGACAGGTAAGAAAGACTACATTGTTCCTCTACCTGGCAGAGCAACCGCCAAGGGAGAGTGAGGAGCCGGGGGAGAATGGAGGGAAGCGTGTCTTACATAGCAAGTGACCATTAAAATCCTTCAAAAAAAAAAAATCCCCTCGTTGCCCTGATCTGAAGCACCAGTGAACAGAAAAACTCACAAAGACTGTGTGTGTTGTGTGCAAAACTGGTCCATTGTGCAACAGCTTCCACAAATGACTGATGGAAAGATGCAGCCAGTTTACAGGTTTACAGTAATGAGTAGCAAAAGAGAAAAAAATATTCATTATTCAAATAATTATTACATTTATGAAAACATTAATAAACACATAACACACTGATAGATGAAAGCACACCCTGTATTTCATAATTAAGTACTGAATAATGTTAAGTTCAGTACATAATGCCACCTTATAAAATTTACACTATAAATATGTATACTTGAATAGTGGGAATGCAGTTACAAACCTTGCAGGTATAAAGAGTATATTGGCTAGTGCTCTTGTAGCTAAACATGTTTAAAATGTCTATAGAACGTTATGTACTATAGTTAAAAATACTTCACTGTAAAAGATCATTATGAATACACAAATAAGTAAATTACTACCCACAACACCAAAAACTAGCAAAAAATGACAACATGGTTTTCAGTTTTTAGAATAAAAACTCCAGACCATAACAAAATAGACCACTTTGCCTCACCCACAACTACAGTATATCACTGAAGCTAAAATCACAATGCTTTCTGTCTATCATTGTTCTCAGATGGAAAAGTAGGTGGCTGACAAAGTCAAGAAAGGTGAATGTATACCAGGAATCAAAGAAGGGACTTCCCGACCCATGTGTTCCTAGCACCCAGCCCCTGACTCAACCACTGCCACAACACGCCAAAGACAGGCCTGTTATTACCGCGACCACAGCGGTTTGGGATCTGGACACAGTTCCCAAGTCCACGCCCACAATCTCTGTTTATGTTTGTTTGCTTCAATTAGTCGCTGACATCTCTTTGCTTTTCTGCTAGTCTAAACCTCTTATTGTCAGACTTTCATCATTGTGTATCCCAACATGCTTACTAACACCTAGTCAAAAAATAGAAAAGCCAGCGTTGACTCATACAATATCATACATTTAACTAATTACATATGTCCTATAATAAAATTGTAAATCAAATCTTGGTTTTAAATAGTTTTTCTCTTCTCTATATTTTAAGTTTTCTGGTGTTTCTGTACTAGCCTTTGTTGCATAAAAAATATGGCCTCTTTGGTGGTGTTTTATTATCCCGAATGTTGTATCAAACATGAGTGGGAAAAGTGTTGTGGTTTGGGCTGTGGTATCAAAAAGGGAATATTTCTGGAGTCCACTTCTGGGAAAGAAAACATAAATAAAATAAACCGATTGTAGAAAAAATAGTAAAATGAAGAGGATAAGAAGACAAAGATGACCCCTTAAGGAAAGATGCGAAAGGAGAAGATGTTACAATTATATTTTGATTATGAACAATTATGAAAGTTATAAAAGACAAAAACGCAGTTTAAATGTTCTTACCACAAAAGGGGTACGCAAATTTTGTAGAAAGACAAAGATATCACATAGGGCTTGTGGGACTAAATTTGAGGAACCTAAAAACGCAGCATCATTGATGTAAATTGCTCAATAAACCTCACAGGTTACCTGAAAATGATCAAAAGATAAGTTTTGTAATCATATTTGTTTGATGTAATTTTGTTGAAATTGTGACTATAAATCCCTAAATATATATATATAAAATGTCTAAACAGAATTACTTTATTATTGTCTCCAGTTGTTGACCATAACAATAACAATAATATATTATTAATTACATTAATAGGCCTAATGCCAGCTGGTTTATTCAAGGCAGTGAAAAAAATGGGAAGGAGGATGTTGGTAGGCGGAAGCTCTGCTTAAAGCTGATAAAAAGGTTACTTGGTTCTGAGGAAGGGAACTGCTAACTGCTGTGGTCGGTGGTGTATAGTGAGCAAAGAATGAGCAGCCCACTTGCATATCACATAGATTATTCAATTATACATACAATAAAATTTAATTGTTTATTTCATAGTTTTGTTCACACACTTCACACAAAACATGACAGCAACTTTAACAAACCTGCTGAAGTTCAAACTAAACATTTACATGGAGAAGAAGAGGGATAAGACAAACAGATGATGGTGATTGTTTGTGACAGGTACGGTAGGCTGCTTTCACACAGCCATGTAGAAGAGTTACCAGGGAATTGTTCTACAAAGAGAAAATATCCAGTGAGTGGCAATTCTATGGTGAAAATTCCCTGTCGACAATGCCCGTGGACAGAAGGAAATGGCCTGACTCGTTCAAAGGCAAAAGTAGCTCTGTTTACAAGCACATCTTATACAGAACCTCAAAGCAGATAGGGTTCACTCCAAAATATCACATTGGATGTTACTTTACTAGGTTTAAGATCTACCTACTAAAGTGGCCACTGAGTGT
Source organism: Hypseleotris klunzingeri (assembly GCA_036025195.1). Taxonomy (NCBI): domain Eukaryota; kingdom Metazoa; phylum Chordata; class Actinopteri; order Gobiiformes; family Eleotridae; genus Hypseleotris; species Hypseleotris klunzingeri. The sequence goes on from JAVQJW010390257.1 coordinate 12,622, forward strand.
ACAAGTTCTTATTG
>JAVQJW010391095.1:0-10285 GCA_036025195.1 Hypseleotris klunzingeri
GTACCCAAATCGATACAGTTCGGCGTCCTTATAGGGTCTACGTATCTGCAAAGTTTCAAAGTGATCCGGCATTTCGTTTTTGAGTCATCGCGGTCACACGGCCAATCTGCGGACGCGGATGGACATGAAACCATAATATCGCCGAACGCATTGCGTTCCGCCGATATAATAATTCTCATAACACACACTTGTCTTTGGGTGGTGGCTGAAAGCCAAGAGAAACAACTTTAACACAAGGAGGACAGTAACCTGTGTGCAAAAAGTAGTTATTTAGGCCATGTATAAACAATGGTTACATACTATAAACTTACACTGGTAGTTGATTGATCGGATATACATATAGTTCTGTTTAGTACAAGTAAAAATTCCATGTTTGAGGGAATGTGAGATTTCAGTCAGACACACCTATCATGGGCAGGAGGATGTTGTCCATGCATTTGACGAGCTGCTGGTAAATCTGGATGGCCAGGTCACTGATCACTTGTCTGTACTCGGCCAAGTCAAAGTTGGACAAGCAATGTTCATTTTGCCTCGTAGAGTTGTGTCTCATAAAAGCCTGACAATCACAAAAAAATAGATTTTACACTTGCTCTTCTAATTAAAATCCCTGTATTCCTATGTATGTTTCTCACCTCATCTCCACTGTACTGTTTCAGACAGTGCAGGAAGCGACAAGTGTTGGCAAGCCAGAAAGATACCGTCTCAAAGTCATCACCACGTTTCTGTCAGGGATAGAAGATGAACTATTATAAGTTAAAAACATTAGCAAAGATTACATATCTGAATAAAAAAAATATACTGTTTTTTCACCTTGAGGATCTTTTTAATACTGTTGATGGTGGAGGTGAGGAGCGTGCGGACCTTCTGATCGTCGTTGACATAGTCGGCATGTCTCAGACACATAAACAGGATGTAGGCAGGTAAACCTGGGATAAGATTCACCGCTACACCTCGAGGTTTCAGCTCTGTGACAGGAATATAATATATCAGATACTGCATATGCATAAAATATTAATATATACACATGTAGACTTTTTCTTATTTACCAAGGACAAGGTTCTTGACCAGTTTCATCTCATCCTCCTTCTTGTACTCCAGCATTCCCTGGAAGTCCTTCTCTCTGCGGGGAATATTGACCGGGTGAATGGGCTCCTCCACCATCTGTCCAGGAGATGTCTGTCCTTCTGTTTGACCCGCTGGGAATAACAATACAATAGATTAAGTCAGTTCTTGTGAACCTGAATCAAAGTGTAAATCACATTTTAATGTTCAATTGTGATGGCCAAATGTACACTGCTGCAAAGAATACATACCTCCCATCTCTCCTATCCTCTTGGAGTAAACCTTGAGTTGTTTCTTAAGTTTGCGAATGGTTCGATCCTGCTTCTCCAGTTGTTCCATGAGATCCTATGACAAAGACATAGAAGGAGCCAGACATAAAGGGAATATCGCCAACAGAAGCTGGGTCAAGATCACTAAAGATTTTAGAAAAGTTTTCTGATTTGGGAGATTTCCCATACACAAAAGCATAAGTCAGCAGTAGATGCAATAATTGCTGTTAGGGAAAAGGTGCAGAGCTGCTTTGCTGTGGGTTAAGAGACAATGCTGAAGAAAATCAACAGATTTTGTGAAAGTACAATTTAACTTTAGTTAATTCAGACACACATGCAAACAGAGACACAGAGATGCACTTGGTGATGCTACATACAACCATCCGCCGCAAAATGATGACTCGAGCTTCTCTGGACTCTGTTGGGTCACCGGTCAAGAGCTCCTGTCAGGTCACACCAGCCACACAAATGAGGGTGCAGTACAATATGGACTAGTTATTGTGGGAACTAACTAGTTATTTAAGATGGTGACTGAATGTTTTATTCTACTGGGGTCAAAGACAAAACGTGGACATTAATACTGTCTGTTGCTTTGTTTATGTCTATTTCTAAAAAGCCCTAAAACAAAGATATAAACTGATCCTAGATTATACAAATTGTGCACACCAATTATGAACACCTGCAATAAAATAAACTGGATAAAAAACAGCATTTAGGTTGACTGGATGCTGTTGTTTATTAGGTGTATAGTTTGGCGTACCAGGTTTTCGTTGGTGAGGCGCGTGATCTCGTGCTGCAGACTGGCTTCGATGCGTGCCTCTGGAGGCAGCTGCAGGTTCTGAGCCAAGAGCTGCTGCTGACGGTTGTTCTCTTCTTTCACACTCTGCAGCTCGCCTCGCAAAGACTCCACCTCATTATCGTAGCTCCTCCGCTGAGTCTGCAACTGGTGCTCCAATAGTCTAAAAGAGGGGCGGACAATACCAGAGACCCCAAGGGAATGAGGGTGAGGAGAAAAGAACAAAAAATCAGTATCAAATGTAGCTGGCGTAGAGTGTTAAAATCTCCCAGTGAAGGTGATAGAGGAAAGACACCCACAGCATAGTGACTGTGGACAGAGGCATGCTGTGCAAATACTACTAACACTGCCCCGAAATCCTCCTAACACTCCAGAGGCTTGAATGACGAGTCGAATATAGAAGCTTTTATCAAGTAAACAGTCAGAGGTCAAGCTCGAACAGCCGACTGGGCGGGGCTAACAAAGCGTTCATGCTTCATTTTCTCCCTGGGGGCCGTAGCGAGCACAGCAAACTCTTTATAAGCTGTAAATCACATCAACTATAAGGTAAAACTACTAGGTCATTCAGCTGCATAAACCGTTAACCAACCACTGGGAAGCAAGACCTTTAAAAAACAACTCCAGCTTTCAAATGTGAGGAAATGTCTATTACCCGTAATCGTTAGTCACTACAATATTACAAGAAAGGAGTAGTATAAAAATGTTATATACTTGCATGTGGCAATTTTGGTACTGCACAAATTGCACTTTTTAGGAAGCAAAACCAATATTAGAACCACAGGTAAAACCGAGTGCTTTGAATCACTAATGGTATAGGCTACTAAATATTGTCTTGTGTCTTGTAGGGCATATATTAATAAAAACAAGAGACGCCTATGAAGAGTTAGATAAATTAGACCCAGTAGCATTAGAGAAAGGTAAAGTGTCATGCTCCAGAGCACACTTTTACAGTTACACCTGATGGTTTCCTTTAAGCCCTGATTAACCAGCCACAGCTCTCCGTCCTCATTCAGCTTATGGAAGTCTGGTGCAGCCGATCTGACCAACACACAACACAGGGACACATGAAGACACAAACAAGGGGAAAACACAATAATACGGTAGCGGGGGTTGATTGAGACAGGCATGTTTTGAAATTAGGCAACAAAATGAATGTCGTAGAATAAGGCCAAAAGAGAAGAAATAAACTAGTAAGCATAGCCGAAAAGATAAAAACTAAAAGAAAAGTACAAGTAAGGTGTAGTGGTTTACAGCTGTTTCATTACAGCTAGACAAGTCCATCACAAATTATAGGTTGAAGGTAAGGACAGATGGATGAAGATGATATTTATGAATAAGAAAACTAAGGTGATGTGGTGTTAAACTAAATGTGCTGACAGGGAATCAAATGAGACTCAATGCCATTGCTTATGTACTACATATCTGCTGTAACACAATAAAGCGGCATTGGCACATGCAGGGTTCATGCTGAAAACATCCCATAAAGCTGAGACTGGAGGCCTTTATAGTTGAATATTATACCTACAGGTGTTAGTAAAGAGTACTACAAATATCTCCTGTTAGTGAGTACATAGCTTTTTGAAGTAAGCTACATTTAAGGCAACAGTAGAACTATTCAGTAGAACTTATCCTAGAGAATCAAAAATTATTCAGGTCTTCAGCATGCTAAACCTATAAAGGCCATGCACAAAGCCTGATTAAAACTCTTTAACAAAGTAACCAGCCATTGCCATGACTCAGTCAATCCTGAGCCCGGGCAGAAAAGATCAGTCTGGATATGTTACCACACAAAGTCTGAGCCAACCAACTCTGTCATTTCTTTATTTTGTTTGTTTGCTTATTTTAGCCAACAACCCTCTCTATGGCTTTGGCAACATTGTGGCCATGCATGCTGCTCATGATGCACTGGCCACTCAGTGTTTACCTGAGCCTACTCAGAAGTTCACTGATATCCAGAGACTTAGGCATAAACCTGGGGGATCTGCACAGGACACACTCACATTATACTTTCATTAAATCAAAATTAGCTTAAGAATATCATCCCTATTTTTGTAAAAAAAAAAAAAGAAAATCAATGTTCACACAGTACCTGTTGGTATCTTTGAGACCAATGTAGGCTTGCTTGATTTCATCTGTGTCTTTCAGTTTGGACACATCTTCAGCAAAGACAGAGGGTTCAGTCATAGTTTCCTGTAGAGAAAGAGATAGCAAAGCAAATACTGAAACTCAGTTTACATTTGTGTGCCCACAGTGTTTCCTTAATGTTATTAGTTTATACATTTACGAGTTTAACAGCTGCGCTATTCTGTATAAGCAGCATGCATTCCAACAGCTCTGCATCAATGCAATATTCCATTAGCAGAGGGAACTCAAAAACACCGTGAAAGCATATTTCTACATAGAATGTTTAGCTAGTGTTACATCATATAGCCTGGGCTTTTGTTTCGTTTTAAAGGCATTAAATGACCTAAGATCAAATGCTTCAAATTTATGTCAGTGATATTAGTGAAGCTTGATAGTAATCAGGGCAGACTCTGGTGCCAAATGGTTTCCTGTTGTGGATATTGCACAGGTGATGTTGTTCCTGAGCATTCATGTTTATGTTGATGTAATTCATTGTGACATAAGTTCTAGTGAAACATGCAGTGCATTCACAACTTGGAGGAGCAGATCTGTAATCTGCAGTTAACTGTGTTTTTCTTGAAAATTGAGATTGACTGAATAAATGCAAAACACATATTAACACATCGCAAGACATGCATGATGGTTTGAACTGTACCTTCTCATCCTGAAGGAAAGCATGGATGAAGGAGAGACAGTGAGGAAAGTAACATTAGACACAGTGAGTGAACACAATGAACACATGACTGTTAAAATATATTATAAATAATGAAAACAAAGCAGAATTTTAGTATATTTTAGCAAGTAGAAAAGGAACCAAAAACAAAGACACACAGACGATGGTAGCTGACAGCAAAAATATAATCTTTCTACAATTAATGTTGTGTTTTTTAAATGCGCCTCTTTGTTTGTCATTTCATTGTAAGCAGAACAATCCATATTATTTTGTAAAGAACAAACACATGTGTACCTTGTGGTGAAGGGCTTCTTTCTGGCTGACAAGCTGAGAGCGTAGAATGAGCACCTCCTCTTTACGGACCTCCAGCTCCTCACACGAAGCGTTGAGCTGATCCAGAAGCACCTTGTACGGAGGGGACCCTGGAGCCCCAGCATTTGCACCCTTATCACCAAGCAGGCTCTTCCTCATCTCTGCCAAGTCATGCTTCAACTTCTTATTCTCAGACTCAAGCTCCTGACGCTGTGGGAGAAAATAGTGACAGAAAAATGTTGCAGCACATACAACAGTTTCTGGTAAATTGAAAACTGTGAAGGGTTAATCTCTATTACAACTTACTTTAAGGGACTCATACTCAAGCTCTGCCCCACGAGCCTTTTTGAATTCTGCATCATCCTGAAGGAGGAATAAATAATTAATCTGACAAACAAATGAAAGTCTTCATAAAGAACAGTTTCCCCATTTGCAAACAATCTGAGCATCATTTACAGGCAAATAAATGATTTAATAAAATGTATAATTATGTGCAGACATACCCTGGCTCTAGCCCGCTGGTACTGCTCCTCTTTGTTTTCTAACTCGTTGCGCAGAGATTGTTTTTCTTGTTCCACTTCGGCGAGACGCTTCTGTAACTTCAGTGTGAGGGTGGTGTCTATTCCTCGTGTGACATCCTGTATGACACAAAAACAAAGTTAGCAGTTTGAATTTCAGTTTTAATTGTACATGTAAAATATTTCCCGTGTTACTGTAACTAAGTTGTATGTCGCTTGCTTACTTCTCTGGTTCTGGAGCCGTCTTCCAATTCGGTGTATTCGGAGTTGTAGGTGTACTCGGACTCGTTGCTGCTGTGAGTGGAGTCGGTTCTCCTGTGCCCAGGCTTGGAGATGTTCTAAAAGCATAGAAAATCAAGTGAGATATTAGGGTAACATTCTGTCCAAAATCTAAATTTGAATAACTAATATTGTATTTCATAAAAACCATGTTGAGTATGGTGAACCAATATCATTGGATATATACAGTGTTTGGTAACACCAATTTTAGCCAATGAAGAGATACAAGTTTCTGTAATGATCGGGGCTAAAAAAGTCTAAAGCCTCCATTTTTTTTTTTTTTTTTTTTAGAAGCCACCATGATAGTGTATATCTCTGTCACAAAACCAATAGTTTTGCAATGTATTTAGTTTCTTGCCATACAGACTGTGTTAGACATTAATACTAACCAACTGGTCAAATGCTGGTAGATTTCCATTTTGGCTAGTTACAATTTTAGTGCCACACTTTGGCCACATTTTGTACATAGCTTTAGTGCACCCTTTTTCATATATACTATTGCTTTTCTGGCTACTAAAAACATTAAAAGTCTCCACTGACCAAAGAATGAGCCATCTCTTCCTTCAGATCGTCGTACTTCTCCTCCAGGCGAAGGTGTTCGGAAAGGAGATTCTGGTAACGAGAGCGCTCCTCGTGCAAATCTGTCTCCAGCTGCTGAGTCTCCTGCGCTATCGCTCGAGCCATTTTCTCTGAGAAAGGAACCATAAAGTATTTGTTTAAGATAAATAAGAAAATGTCACAGGTGATTTTATAGAGATTACTTGCCTGTCATTTGTTGACTCTGTTCCTGAATCCGCCTGTTCAAATCGTCCTTCTCTTTCTTCAACAAACCATTCTGGTCCTTCAGCTCTGACACCATCTAAAACAGATATTGTGATCTTAGATCCTTCCAATTCAATATAAAATTGATTCTAGGACTACGTTTTCAATGATGAGCTGCAGCTAAATAACCCTATTTGAAGACAAACTAGGTCCAAACAGATTAAAGTGGCACTAGTCTACAGCTCCCTACTCTCACCTGAGGAGGGGTGGTAGTGAGGTCTGACCCCACCATTTTCCCTTTTTTCCCATGATCGCCCTGTTTCCTGAATTGGGGGAAAATAACATTCCTTTGATACCAACATGCAAATTAACTAAAACATAAACTGGGGTATTTAGACTCATTTCTAGACCGGGATGATATTTTTTTGCTAGTTGAGAGATAGAGTATGGTACAGTCTTACCTTCTCCATTTCACCCTTGTAGTTTTGAGCCCAGTCCTCAATAGTCTTCTTCTCTTGTTGTGTAGTAGCCAGCTCTCTCTTTAACCTCTCCAGCTCCTCCAGAAGAGTTGATAACTGGTTTGCTTTGTTCCTTGCGTCCTCTTCCACACCATGAAGGCGACTGAGCTCACCACGCATTCGCTCACTCTCTGTGGTGTAAGAACTCTCCATATTAGCCAGACGCTCGGTAATGGAGCGATTGTCTTTGTTCTAACAAAGAATCAGAAGGATGTTTACAAACTCAAACCAATAAAGTTGAAAACTAAAACAGAACATAGTCATAGTCATAACATCACTGACCTGTTCGTCGATTTTTCTCTGCAGCTGCATGATCTTGTTCTCCATGCCTTTGTTGAGTTTTTTGAAGTGCTCCACAGAGCGAGCCTCGATCTTCAGTTTCTTGAGCTCGCGCTTGGCTTTCATCCTGCGAATGCAGCACTGCAGATAAACAATGGCGCGAAGACAGCGCTTGTACCAACATCGGGCCAACCATCCGCGGACACGCTTCTGAATGATGACCACCTTGTGCTCTCGCAATAGCTATAGAAAAAAAAAAAAATCATAATAAAAGTCTATAAAAATGTTGTAAGCTTTAAACCTCCCACCCAAAAAAGATCTGCTCAGGAGTCTGGGTAATTTACCGCTTGATATTTCTGTCGGGCCATATAAGCTCTGAGGATCCTCTGCATGGCCAAGGCAGCAGCCTGCTTCTGCCTGTAGCGCTTCCTCTCCACATACATCCTCTGGTACTTCTGGATGATAGTAGCTGCCTGGGTACGCCGCAGAAACTTGGCCAAGCTAAAGAAAACAATTTATATTCTTTAACTATTTAGTTTATATGTAGTACAGTATATCTAATCAATTTACAGACCAGCGAGCCTGGTATCCTCGAGTGAATCTCTGGATAGTGATAGCAGCCTTGCGTTGACGCAGATACTTCTTGCGAGCGAGCCAGCAGCGAATGGTTTTCTGAATCCGGATACATGCAGCACGCAGTTTGTCTGCCCTGAGCTTCTCAAGGTAGGCAACCTGACCAGCTCTGAAGAAGATCTTTGTCTTACCAAACTGGTATTTATCCTGATCCTGGTGAAGCAAAAACACATTTGAATATTTAATCTGTGAGTAACCTGATATATTTAGAGAACCCTGTATTCTTACCTGGACGAGTTTCTCTAGGACATTTTTACAGGTTAACTTTTTGTCTGGAAGGACATCCTTCTGCTTCATCAGGACTCTATAACGACTGAAGAATTCCTGATAGGTCCACCTGGAACAAACGGAAATACAGTTTAGCCCCAGCCAGAATATAAGATCACAAACATACAACAGCACAGTATGTAATATGCCATTTACCTGGATGGGAACCCTGCAGCAGAGATTCTGATGGTTTCCAGGACACCACAGGCTCTGAGCTGCTGCACTGCGCGTTTAGGATCGAATCTGATCAAAATAAGTCAAAAGTACCACTCATTTTAAAGCCCACAGATAAATATCAAAACATGCGATTAATACAATTACAATCTATAGAGTTATTAATGTTTTAAATGTAAACAATAAAACATACGTAAAGGCCAGCTTGAAATCATTAGGTTTGATGCAGCGAACATAATGTGGGGTTGTTGCATTTAAAGTTTCCATCAGCATTTGAAGAGAATTCCGAAACTGTTTTGGAAAGACAACATACACAATAACTTTACAGTAGTTGCTCACGTTATATCATCCATATTGTATCATTGTGTATAACATATTATTAGTTGCTAGAGGGGAAGTTAAAAAAGCATTAACCTGGCAGCCGACGGTCTTCTTGTGCTCCTTGCTGCTGGTGTCTCGACTCTTGTCAGGTTTGACGCTGAGGCGTGTCCGGCCCCCAGTCCCTTGGACCTGTCTTGTTGGACTGGTGGCTTTCTCCTCATCCTGGAACAGCTCCACTAACAAGTTGAACTGGGAAAAGAGGTGGGTAATATACATGTGAGTACAACAGCAAGAAAACATATTAGCACTACCTTACACTAAGAAATTTTTTTTTCTCAGAACATAATTGATATTATTTATTAATTGATAATCACTTTATAAATAAGAAAGTTTGAAATAGAATTATTATTAAATTATTGAGATGGTACAATTAATACCAAATCAATCAATCAACAATATCTCAAGTACAATATGCTACACTGGCTTCATTAATGTGAGTAGATGTTGCAATTTTTATTGACTGTTAGTAAAAATGAGTCAAAGTGATAATATAAGCTGCCAAGTACCATATAACCCAGAGATTATATGAGGAAGATACTGTGTTATGTGCAGTGTCAGGTCTTCCCTTTGTGTTCAGAGCGCTGCCATGCTTCCTCCAGCACCAGATACAGACAAAAGATAGAGTAGAAGATAATAAGTTCTTTTCTTTTGACTTAATGTCTCATCCCATATCTGTCCAACAGTGTTAAGTGCTCCAGTTGTTAGTTAGTGATACACACTCAAACAAAGACAAAAAATAGTCAAATATGACAAACATGAGGCAGGCCAGCGTTGTAGTAACTCCTGAGTTTACCTTCTGTGACGTGGAAGAGTCAAGATGAAGTCACAACCAAATAACAGACAACACATGAAGACAAAATGATGAAAAATACAATATGACACTGTCATGAGCACGTAAAACAAATCTGACATAATTCATTCATTTTATTCTGCTTATTTGTTTGAGATAATAGTGGGAGACTGGAGTCTTTCATCAACTATGAGGTATGGGCAGCGAACACCCTGTGCTGTGACCAGGTTGCAGGGTTGACACAAAAAACATAAACTGAAAGAAGACCATTCACTGTCACATGTATTCACTATACACCACCTCAAAAACGTAAAAACACATTAATCCCAAAGTAATGTGACTTTAATGACATGGGCAAACATTCTGTATGTGTGCATCCAAACATTGATGAGCTTAGGCCTCTCTTTACCTATTAGGACTTAGGACTGTAAAATTAATTCAAAATGAT
>JAVQJW010391212.1:0-12320 GCA_036025195.1 Hypseleotris klunzingeri
GTATGGAAGATTTAGCCAAATGCATGCTTCAGATTTGAATAATGAACACTAACTGACTGTTGGGTCAATGTAAAGTAATAGCTGTCAGTTTTTCCTTTGGGTCTCTTCACAGTAAAACAGCACAAGGTAAAGGATATTTAAAATACAGTGGGAGTAAACTTACAGATATAATAGTAGCTTTCTCCTTGTCGAAACTCCTTGCCAAGGGTAAATGGAGTAAAACGTTGAAACTTCTCAGAAAACTTCTCCGGTGCATGTGGAGCAAAGGGGTGTCCGCACTCCCATCTCATCTGGTCGTACGACTGGGGTTTGCAGGTCTCGTAATCTTCGCGCTCCACCATGTACAGCACGTACCTCTCCGCATCCACCTGCGGGACCTCGCCCTCCGGATAATGGGGGCACACAATGTCAAGGTAGTCGTTTAGCCTCACCTCAACTGCATAGTCATCCCACAAAAACCTAGGAGAAAAAGAGAATGAGTAATTAATAATTCTGCACAATAAATAAATAGAAAAAGCAAAACAACAAACAACAAAACAAAAGCTGTATCTAATCTTTATAGTATACTGAGATGTAGTGACCTGTGTGCTGGCTCAAAGACCATAAAGCACTTTTCACACATTATCACAAACAAAAAGAGCCTAAGACCATACTGTTCTCCAGCAAAGTGGAAACATAATCGGGATTATGTCATGAAACATTGGTTAAAATATGCACCAGTATTACAAGTAGCAGAAGACCGATCACCAAGGTTATAGCAGCTGAGTGGTGACAAATATAAAGCCTCAAAAGCCGTGATTATATATTGATCAGCCGCGTGCCAGGCGTACAACAGGGAAATCAGGAAGCAGGGCAGCCTGGTGGCGGAGAAGGTGTGAATTTGTACAAAAATGCAGAGAGCGTGACTTGCCGAGAACATGCGTATTAATATGGATGAATGTGAGACCAGCGTAGCTTCCGTGAATGCTATGTTTTTGAGTGCATCGATCCAGCATGAGCCCTCAGGAGCTGAATGATGTTTGCAGAGAAACATTAGCAGTCTGTATAAGCCAGTCAAGACAGAGGAGGATGAGTATCGACATACGAAACCTACAGACACAGGACAGTCAGTGCATAGCTAATAGGTGGTGTTAATGTGATGTCACAACTTTGTAAATGGTTTTAATTGAGCTGGAGACAGGCACAAAAGTGTAGGACAGACTCTGCTCATGATGTGTCAAAATGCAGATGCTTTGGTGTGATTCATAGTAAATAACTCTTTGTGATTTCTAGGTCAATCAACGTGAAACAAAAACTAGATGAAGTTCATGGTCCGCTCTGTCAGTGGGAGCAATGTTGTGATACTGTTCAGTTAGACCATGCCATTAATACAACAAGGTTATCAACCCAGTCACTAACAAATCATGTCTAATGTTTTCCTAAAAAAAAGTGGTTACAGCTTTAAAATATGAACACAGCCTATTTACTCAAGCAGCACACCTGAGTTTAGTTAAGAGAGAGAAGAAGGGGGTAAAAATAGTGGGACATGTGTTCAAAGCCACTCATTAGGGTCAAAAAGAGAGACAGCTTGACGTACAGCACCAGTCTGGTACGTCCCGGGACAGTCTCCCTCTCATTACAAATACAGACAGTCAGGCTGCCTCCCTAAAGGTCCACCCTGCATCCCACCCTTCACTCCTACACCCGCTTTACGATAAGCTGGAAACTAAGCTGTTTTCTTTTTGACCTAGGTCATAGTAAAGCTGACTCAAACCACTGTTTAGTAATGAGACTGGCAACATTTTTGTCTTTGTAGCATATGGGTACAGCTCAGACCGGCTTTTCACTTTTATCACATCTCAAGGTTTTTCAACAAATGTCAATATGACTCAGAACTCAAAATAAAACACAACTTATGTTCTCATTAAAAGTATTCAACAAGTATCGTTTCGTTGCCAGGGTCTATGCGCAAAACTTGTATAATGCAGCAGTGAAATGTCAGATATGCAGACAATTAAAATAACAATTTTGCTGTTTATAATCTGGCCTATTCTAAACCATGCTGTGATCCCTGGCTCCCCTCCTGGCTTCTCTTTCACATATATTAGTTTATCTCCAGGGGAAAGCCACTAAAGGTATTTTTGCTATTCTGTCCCCTTCCCCCTGACTGAGTGACTTGCTTCAGGGGGGCTTTCAGGGCTAATGCTTTCTTCTTCTCAGCCAAAGCCATCTATCAGCGGCTGGGAGCAGTGAGCATGCCGCCAGCAAAGATACACTTCCCAGCAATTCCCATCTATCAACAAGCTAAAGCAGTGACTATACCTACTAGCTTAAACCACCCACACCTCCACTGAACTGGCATTGGTTTCCAAAGCTAATGCTAAGCTAATATCAGTTTACATCCCCTACTGTCTTAAGCTACAGGGGGTCCAACAAAGAGGATCACATTTGACAGACCTAAATATTTTCACAACACTTTTGAGATTTGCGAATGTGTGTATAATATAGGGTTTGTTTAACCTTGCCCTGCAAGCTGGATTTTTGCGAGGTTTCCCAACCTGGAAACCCAACCTCACGGAAACCCACCTTGTACCGCTCCCATTCACTTCGTCCGACAGAACACCACTGGTGGTGCGGACCAATCACAGGGCTGCATTTGCTGTAAGTGGGCGGGCTTTAGCTTTGCCGACAACAACAAGCCTTTATTAAAGCTTATTAGCAACATGCTAACGCTGAGAAACGTAATGTATGCTGCTATATTTTCTGTGAAGGTTCATTCTTTTATCCAGGTAGTCAAATCAAACCCAAACCCCAAGTCCAGATGACTGATTTAAACCTTCTTCAACTTTGGTATGCTGCTATAGTTTTAGAAAAACATTAAAAATCACCCAACGATAATTTATTAAATTCATTTACGAATTTAGCAGTTCCTTGTTTGGCTACGTCATAGCTGTTGTTGTGTTGCGTTCAGCCAATCAGTTCTCTCCTGAGCGGCCATGTTTCCCTGACGGTTCTCTATGGAGCGAGTCCAGATCGATGTGCAGCACTCTGAAGCAGAGGGCTACACATCGATCTGGCTTTTGCCAGGTTAGGGTTTGTTGCCTTTGGAATGAATACATGTTTGGGTCAATGGGCACAGCAAAAAAGTGCCAAAAGTGCAAAAAGCCACACTGTCTGTAGCAAATTAGCATAGATATGACTAGGCTGAATATGAGTAAAACTTGTGGTTAGCAAAAAATGTCTTTGTCTACATTTTAGACTATATTAAAGTTATTGTTCGCAGTAGGCCTAGTCTAAATACAGTAGCATTGTATTCTGTGTTTTTCTTTTGTCAGATCTTAAAACCATTTCTCTACACATTTTTTTCACATGTCACTGGTAGTTATACATCCTGGTTGAAGTGATGAATTCTGGTGAACTCATCTATTCTTTCTTGTACTAGTTTTTAACCAGTTTAAATAGAATCCCATTTTTGATTGGTAAATTCTGTTGGACCAATGTATATTATTTATTGCCAAAAACCCACAAGTGACAGTAACAAACTTGTGATTAAGATTTCCATATTTTTTTTAAAGTTCTAAGTTAGACCCCTGACCAGATATTCTTACAAAGGTAGTATACACTAGAGTTGTGTTTATAAATTGACAAAAGCCAGACTTAACTTTACATTGTGTCTCCAACCTAATCACATCCACACATCTCTAGTTGTTTTCTTCCACTGCCTCTGGGGGTCCACACACTTCAAGCCCTTCCCAGAACTGGCCACTGAAGGCATTTGTTTCATTTGGTAAGGTATGTTCTCATAAAACGCCAGCTTGTAACCAGTAGCATTCAGGGGTGTTAGTGTGACAAGGTCCATATGTGTGATTAACGATCAAAGTGGCCAGGCGTGGGCCCCTGGATGATCGTTAGTTGTTGTTTGTTGCCAGGGGTCTTTCTTAGTTGCCCATAACAAGGGGACAGACTCTGTGGCTACAAAACCCTACACCCTAACTTTTACCCCTCTTTCTACCCTCTTCCTGCTTGACTGCACCCCCTCAATACCTATCATTAGATTAGGGCACCATTACAACAACACGGGTCACCTTTTTTTTAACCAAACTTGTGAAACTGTGTGTTGATAATGGTCCTTTCTTTCCAACTTTTCACAGGGAGAGGTGGCAGAGAGCAATAATTATCATTTTGCCACGGTCCAAACGGCTTAGTTCTTATCTGGAGTCCGCCTGCTGCCACGCTCTGTTTACCCGATTGCCGCTAAAGTGTTTTTTCCCCCTGCCACTTTCAATTGCAGTCGAATCGATAACACCACTGAGTAAGCACTGTCGTCTCGCTTTTTTCCCTGACAGAGTTATCATCCCCACCACAAATACAAAAAGATACAGACAAAAAAGTGACCTGCCACAACCTGCCAACGTCTGTCACAAAAACTATAAAAATTGCTAAGAAAATGGTCATTGTACTGTAGTTTTAAGATATTGTAAATATTGGGTTGAATTTCATGTTGGTTAGTAATCAAGCATGCTGAGGTGCTGATTTGATCTGGAGCTGAAAACACCATTTCACTTTTATGTAGACAGTTGAAAAAAAAACCCTACCTTGCAACTCCTTTAGATTTTTAGCATTGTTTACATAGTGGAGAAGTAGTCATGGCCAGCAGGAGGAAAAAGGGTCTTAAATATTTGTAAGTTAAAGTTCTTGCCTGAAACCTAGTGCCCCACCACAACCCGCCAATCCCTGCTCCAAAACCCTGATTACAAACTGGTCATAGTATGGTCCCAATGTGTTCACCAAAAGAGGGTTGAAGGGGGGTGCAATTAAAACACAAAAAGTGGTATTAAAGTTGCCCCAGAGGGGGGTAATTATGCCCCAAAGCTCCCTCACTTCCCAGAGCCTTTGGAAAGTGGGGGGGTCGAAAGCATGAATAGGTGCAGGGCAAAATGGGGTGGGGTCAAAGGGCTTAAGCTGGGACTGGCTTTTGAAATTTGGTCTCAGTCTAAGTTTCTATGCGGGTGCTACAGTTGCTTCATCAATGCCATTTTAATACAGTGACCCTATTCAAAATGCGCTAACTAACGGGATAGCTCACTTAGCCATTCTCAATACACTTTCCAGGAGGTGGGGCTAGCCTCTTTTATTAAATACTTTAATTATCCCGGCTGCCTTTTGTTCCCCTCTAACGCCCCTGCATTGAAACGTTCCACATCATCAGCTTAATTAACTGATCGCGGTAAAGCGCCTTCAAAGACCTGCCCTGGTGCAGCAAAGGTTTAGAAACAAAGTCAAATCATGCCACCTCCACTTAGCTAGACCAAATCCTCTCCTTTCAATGCATCCTACCCACCGGGGCGTTTCTTGTTATTCTCTTCCAGACGGTTTCTCTTTCTGTGTCAATAAGCTGCCTCGATCTATATGCATTGTTTATCCAAGGATTCAGTTTTAATGATAGTGAAGCCTGGACTGAAACCACCAGAAGTGCCACCAGAATATAGAGGAAGTATATACTAGTCAGAGACTTTTGGCAAGTATGGAGTGTATATGATTGTGTCTGCTTATTATATCAAGTAGGTAAACTATGCATAATTGAGGAAGTTGTGTTATAGGTGAATGATGTGCCCAGTGTTTTCAGACATCTTGTATGTAATTGGACGGATTGATAGATGTGAAGACACAAATTTTAAAGACTTGCCAAGCCTGGATGACTGATGAATTCATAATTTAATTTAAACCATTATTACATGATCACAAATCATTGTTCCCCTTTGTTCCAGTTCCAAGCCTTGAAAAATAGACAGGGTTGTGTAGTGTGGTGCATTCAGCTTTAAACCAAGTATTCAAATTGTACTAGAATGTAGATGACTTGGTATGGTGATGCCAGAATGAAAAAAGTCTATGATTAATAGACAATTAAAAAAAAGATTGAATATGACAAAAACCCATCACCTTTGACATCATTTCCTGTTCTTTCACTTTCCTCTGTCAACATCCTCAAACGATGAAGGTAGCATGCTTTTCTAATACAACTCTAGTCCAAATATGCATAACTTGGGTGTACGCAGACCTTTTAAGGAATCTGGGGAGTTTCGGTCATGATAGACTCTGATAAAACATGCAGCGATGATAGCACAGAAAAAGTGTCATGAGGTCAAATATGTGGATGCTGAAAAATGGACCACAGGCTACTAGTCATGCTCCTATATTCCAAAGCATTCCCAACCCGGAATTCCTGATTTATTGGAGCCTCTTCAGGAGCCAGACTTTAATCTCTCTTCTTTAATCTCTCGTGGCCAGCGTTTTGCTTTCTTCTCCACCTCTACCCCCCCTGCTTTCATCCATCCATCCATCACTCTCTTCATCTGTGCACTCTATCGCTCCGAGGAATGCCGCGGACCCCGTGTTTGGGAAGGGGCCGCGTAGTAGATCAAAGGTCGGCTGATCGCCAAGTCAGCACTGAAGGAGTTTTATATGTGAGCGAATGTGCCTCCAGTCAGCAAACGTGGCTGTGTGTGTGCAAACTGCAACTGCTGGAGAAACACACCGTTCAACAATCAATTCAAATCTCATTTAAAACATGCAATAGGTAATGCTCAAAGTAAATTACTGGTATTAATCACTTTTGAGTTTGCTGGTGCAGGCAGTCTGTTTGTTTAATTCCCATGTGTAGTATATTGATTCTTAGGTCAGATTTGATCAAAAACTGAAAAATGAATCTGCCTTTCAATTTGCATAAATCTATTGAATATTCCCAAATGGCGAATCAAGCTTGAGCAAAGAGTGGGCTGAGTATTGCAGGCTATACTTTCAATGTTAAGCTAATTGTGATAACAATATTTAGAAACTTGTTAAAATAGATGCGACGTACACATGCTGTGGTCTCACAATCAAGACCATGGGTGAAAATAATCTTGTATATTTAATAATGTTTTGAAATATTCCATAACGTGATGGCTTTTCAAAAAGCTTCATGGTATTCCAAAAATGTTGGAATTTTGTTTTGCGAAGATAACAACAATGGTCTGGGGTAAGTAAGTTCCTTTCGTCCTTACTGTTTACATTGTCTTCTTGCAGCATCATTTAGTGTAGTCACCCAACACCTCCTAGATCAACCAGTATACAGTACATCATAAACATCATTGTCTGACTTACTTTTGACAAAACTTGGCTAGTCTTTTATTCTGACTGTTATCTGTTATGTACCATTCACACTCACCCCATTGTACTTAACTAACGGACTTTATCTCAGGGCCCCTCGCTGACCATGTAAACAGGGATATTTACCTTGCAGCTTGTACACATGCCAATGGTGTGACCTAAAAGGTGAGGAACTACAACATGGATGAGTGAATGAGAATGTGGGGACCACCTAATCGGTCTGTCCAAGCCGGGATTACTGACTGGAGCTCAGGCCCATTCAGCCACCACCAGACCCAGCTTAGTTAAGGGACTTAGAGTGGACAGTGAGGCCCAAAACGGGGACTGATTGCTGGGTACAGAGAGAGGGGTGAGACATGGCAGGGGCGGTGAACCATTGTTCCTGCATAGAAAGGGGTATTACTCCTTTAAACTGGACTTATGGAGTTCAAAAGGGCTGGCTGTGTGTGTGGGTGAGAACTGCAGATCACGGGACAGGGCTGAATATGGAAAAAAGGCTGGTGGGTGCTTATAAAAGACGTAAATGTAGTGCTACTCCTAAAAACTATTAGTTAGGTTCTACTGTACATTCATTCATACTCATAAAAGTGCAAAGAGGGTTTACAAAAGAAACATCTAAATCAGTAATATGACCACTTTTCATAATATGTCCACAGGTAGGTTCTTTTCACCATTTCATTAATGCTTCTAGGCTGCTCACATCTTTCTGTCTCTTTCAGATAGACTTGATGTTGTAGGTTTATGTACAGTAGTTAAATCAGGTGAAGAAACTAAAAACAAGGGCACGCCACAATGGTAGGATAATGTAGTGAAATATATACCATAAACATTTGCATGGTACTGTATAGAATAGTACTTTTTCTTCAGCAAACCCACTAAAGTAAAAGCATCAAACAACTTTTCAAACTGAGACCTAGCATAAAACAATCGACAAGTTAACCTCAACTGTTTAACGTTACAACCTCTTATTATACTTTTTTGTTTTATCTGTCCATCAAATCATCCATCTCTGTCAGCGTGCCACTCCCACACGTTGTCCATCTTTTATCACTCAATAAGCAAACCAGATCCTCCTGTCAACGGACCCTCCCCCACAAGGGACCCCCTGGACCAATCAGAGCCTGACGCCGTGGTATCCCAACTATGCAACTTTTCATTCTGTCCCAGCGTTTGCCAAAAAGCCCTCCGACACAATGCTCGCAAAGGGGTCGCCATAGTAACGCACATGACCACGCCCACTCAACATCATATTCTAGCGGCCGCTCTTTTGGCAGTGTCCCATCCATCTCAATATGCTGTCCTCGTTCGTCATTCAACTTTTGTCTGTCCGCATCATTGGCCGTTCTGTGACGTTTTCCATACTATTTCTTCCTTTCCGATACTAAGACAATGACAAAGCCTTTAAGTCCCGCAGCGGGGAAGTAATTGGCTGCTACAAGTGGACTGAGGAAGCTATAGATTAATATATATGCTCTTTTTCGACTGTCTCGACTCTCCCCCGAGGCGATTTGTATCTTATAAGGGTTGGGAGCAGAAAGGTCAATGCTGACATCACCATTTCTCATGAGGCGAATCAATGTACAGAAAAATCGATTTCCTGGATTGATTTTCACAACATACAAACTTTTATGGTCAGTGTTTTTTCAATACAAAACACAGGATGGACTAATGAATCCTAAGGGGAAGAGATGCAATTTGTGGCAATACATGGTGAGAATATGAAATACATTTGTTATGATGGCGACTCTTACTTCACCGATATCTTGGTACAATGGTAGTAACACTCACTGGTAAGTTTATTAGGATGTTTTTCACCTATACAGCTAGTTAGCCAGTGGATTTAGTCATGCATATCTAAGAGAAACCAGCTGAAGTTCAAGCAAGCATCAAAATGAAAAAGAATTAAATTTAAGTGACTTTTAACATGGTTGTTGGTGCCAGGTGGATAATGGTTTGAAAAATCTAACAGGGAGCAGCAGTTCTGTGGGTGTTGATGCCAGAGGTCAGAGACTGGTTTGAGATAATAGAAAGGCAACATTTGCGCAGATAAACATTTGTTCTAATGAGATCAACAGGCTGTCTTTGAATTCACAAGATGCTAAAACATAAAGCAGATGGGCTTCAGCAACAGAACATTGAGTCCAATTTTTTATGTACACGTCTTACCTAATAAAGTGGCCTTGTGTAGCAGGAGCAATTGAGCATGTTTACCAAGAGAGACCAAACAAGGGAGAAGTTGAACAATAGCCACTAGTTACACAACAACACAATGGCTCATAATGAAGATAAAAATCAGTTAATTCTTCTTTATTCCTTTATTTGGTCACCATGACTTGACGAACAAGTCTGAAGAGAAGCTTTCTGTTTCATACACAGAAACAATTGCGTGGGATCCACACATAATCATAGATTGAACACCCAACTTACTAAGGGCCGCTTCCTCCATGGTGTTTTGTGTGGGATTTAACAGCTTCAGAGTGAAGAGCAGGAGGAAGAAGTACGGGAAGTGTGCGTGGAGATAAGACAGCCTTGTCCTGATCGATGCTCAATAGAGACAGACTGAGAAATGTGACAGTAAATCTGGTGGAAACTCAAAAACAGTTTCACACCACTTGCAAAACAATTATTAATCACTTATTCAAAATGTCCCAACTCTAAAATAGATCAAGAAATTACTCTTACTCTTAATCCTATTCCCAATGATAGTTTGTACAGTTTGTCAAATTGGGAAATCACATCAACTCCCAGGTCTATGTTTTTTACGCCAATCCGTGACTAAAGCGTGTGAGAACCGTATTGTTTATTGTGCAGACAGGATACGACGTTTTTCCCGGGAAAAACGCCAGGAAGTAGCAGTAGTTCATGGGGAAACACACACTGGTATATAGATCAGACAGCGTGCAGACTTAGCTAACACCACTAACACGCCTAAAGGGGAAGTTCGAACCTTTGGCCTGATTCACTATCTAGTACAGTCAATAAAACAAGCCCTACTGTTACTGACACGACAACAAATGAAAAAAACTACAGAGGTGAAGCTTTACTAGACAGTGTAAGATGCACTATGTTGATCATGGAGCCTATAAAAGATGATTATTATGCCTTTGAAAATCTCTTTGAGAGCATTTTCTCTTTAGATTGAATTTACCAGACAGATTACAGAGCCAGATTAAGGGGTGGGTGCTGGTGGGGGAATAAGGGGGAAGGGGAGATCAACAGAAGAGAGACAGAAGAGAAAGACACAGAAAAATTGGTGTGTGGTTGGTCTTAAGGAGCTAAGGAGGCTGGATTAAGGAAGTAGGAAACCTGGATGTTTTCAAAGAAAGTGGCTTTCAACTCAGATTACTCGGAGAACGTCAGAAACCCGCTGAGATATGTCGGGAATACCTAATCACTTCCATGAAACTACCTCCGTATCTACTGTTATGTCTCAAACAGAACCCACTACTTATGTGCATATACTCACTGGCCACTTTAATAGGTAGACCTTATCTTATGCACAGACACTGACTAAAACTGTTTAGGTTCTTGATGGATCTCTATCATTTTGCATCAGGTCATTCAGCTCTGACAAATGAACCCACAAAAAAAACACTTTTTTTACTGCCAGAGTTCAGCAGGTTTTGTCTTAAAAAAATACACTGGCAAGATTGACTGATAATGGCAGTTTGCCATTATAAGCGGATTATTGTTTACCTAATAAACAGACCAGTGGGTGTGGGAAGACTACACAAGCTTAAAAAGGAAGCTATAAGCCAGCAAGGCATTGGGAAAAAAGCATGAAGGAAAGGGCAAAGCGCCTTGTGACGGATCGCCATGGGTGCCAAGAACGATAAAAAATTCCACACCTTTTAGCATGCTTCCCCTCTTGTGGGCCCTTCACAGAGCAACAGAGTTTCAGAGGTGGGAAGGGGAATAATAGACTGAAAAGGGGCAGCTTGTAAAGTCGAGATAAAAGCCAGTTTAAGGAGAACAGGGGGAACCAAAAAGATGGAGGAGAGTGAATGAAAGTTTCCCAGAGGCGGAACAGCATCGTGAAGGAAAGAAAGGGAACGCTGAGTGGCAGTCGGCATTCACGGACCACCGGCGTGACAGAATGACTGACACATTGATGTCAGTCATTCTGTGGAGGCCTGGCCACTTCATCACCAAATAACCTATGACCCACCCAATCCGTCACACCAGCTACTTTTCCCTTTCTATGGCTCACAGTGATGGCTAATTTGTATGGGCAGCAACACAAAAAAGCCCCAAATTGACTGGATAAACGCTTGCAAAAATCACTCATGTGGGTGAAACATACCTTAAAAGGCCCTTTTTACTATGAGCCAGCACTGCGCAAAAGTGTTTCCAATTACATGAATCAAACCACTGAGGCGGCAAAGGTAGGCAAGAGAAAAAACACCTAATTTTGTGGTTTTAGCAAATCAAAGGCGCTCATTAGAAAGCCAAGGTCCGAAGTTGTGTTATGGTAGCAGCACTGGAGCCATGATTAAGGGTGAAACATATACGAGAGGAAGCCAGGAAACAGTTAACAGATCCAGAAAAGTTGAAAAGAAGGGAATTTGGCCAAGGAAAAAAAATTGTGGGAGGGAGACGTGGGAGAGAGGGAGAGACAGGTACGGGGCAGTCCGGAAGGCAGAGGGGTCAATGCATGCCCGGAAAGCAAATGAAAGTGGAAAACTAAGCAGTGAATGAGTGGATTATTGCCTAACACTGGACTACACTGGGCTTCAAACATGAGTAACAAACGTGTGCACGGATTGGGTTAATGTATACTGATTGACTCACTTCAGTGTGCTAGCGTGGGTAAGTGAACACTCCCTTTAAAAGACACGTCGGTCCAGAAAAGTTTATTTGCGTAACTCGGCAAGGTTGTTGATGCCAGGCAGGCTCTTAGTATTTTGGAAATTGCTGGTCCATCAGGGTTTCCAACTAAAAGAGTTTAAATAGAAGGTCCCAAAAAATAAAAAAAATAAAAATAAGCAAGTAAGTGCTAGTGTGTTGGCAAAAAAAGCTATAGTAACTCAAATGTCATAGTAAGGATTTCACTTGGGATCCCAAAAACTAAAGGTTCAGACAGAAGTGCCCTTGCTAATGCATTAGGGAGGACATTATTACACCACTGCAATAAGCTGTTTATCTAATATATATCTTGTTCATTTTCTTTAACAGTCAAGGGAACAACTACT
>JAVQJW010391456.1:0-10288 GCA_036025195.1 Hypseleotris klunzingeri
AATTGCTATAATTCAAATTGCGATTTCAAATCAATTTTGATGCATTGTGCAGCCCTATATAGTTCACACATACAGGTTTACAGGTTTACTCTAATGTCAATAGCCCTAAATTAATAATATAGCAGACTAGAGACCTCCACTAAGGCATTATCTCTATGATCGTCAAGTTATAGGAACTATCCATCAATAAACTAGCCACTAAGCAACACAGTCTCCCACAGTGTCAGATAATTCTCTTGCAATACATACTAAAAATATCCATCTCTTCTTTTACTGCATTATGGCCCTGTATTACAATGCAAGCAAAAGGCATCAAAAGTTATAACCTTGCCCTGCAAGCTGGATTTTTGCGAGGTTTCCCAACCTGGCAACCCAACCTCACGGAAATCCATCTTATACCGCTCCCATTCACTTCGTCCGACAGAACACCACTGGTGGTGTGGACCAATCACGGGGCTGCATTTGCCGTGAGTGCAAAGCTTTAGCTTTGCCGACAACAACAAGCCTTTATTAAAGCGTATTAGCAACATGCTAACGCTGAGAAACGTAATGTATGCTGCTATAGTTTTACAAAAACATTAGAAATCACCCAGTGATAATTTATTAAATTCATTTACGAATTTAGCAGTTCCTTGTTTGGCTACGTCATAGCTGTTGTTGTGTTGCGTTCAGCCAATCAATTCTCCGTAGCTCACTCCTGAGCGGCCATGTTTCCCTGTCGGTTGTCTATGGAGCGAGTCCAGATCGATGTGCAGCACTCTGAAGCAGAGGGCTACACATCGATCTGGCTTTTGCCAGGTTACAAAAGTTATAGCTCCCATACAAATGTGCATCAAAAATAGACCTATCCTTGCAAACAAACAAACCAACCAACCATCACAAATGAAAACACAATAGTGAAGCCTACTGTATAGTTATCCTATCAATACTCCATTGATTTGAGCCTATCTCTCTCTCGATCCATATGTGTCCCATGTATACATACAGTATCGACAGCTTTCACATGTTTCTTTCAACACCATCAAAGATCATCTATGGCTTATTACAATGTGTGAAAATGGATACTGTCAGACATACCCGATACAAACTATAGTATATTTTTATATTGACCACATTTATTTTAGATTAGTGTACTACTGCTGTGTTAAGACGTTGATTTGACCACCTCTTAGTTTTAGTTTAAAACAATATGTGGTCACAGAGACAGATTGATTTGTTCTAGCTTGCCAATAATGAACTTATAATCAACCCTATGCCTTAATCTTCTAAACTGCATTTTTTCTTGATTTTCTAAGGCCTAAATAGATTCCCTAAACCCTGTCTAACTTCAGACCATCCTATTTCCAGTCAGACATAGCTCTTGTACATTCACTACACTACTTTAGCCTTAAATGTCAGCCTGGCAAAGCTACCAAACAGTTCAACCCAGGCGCTAACCCTAACCCTTCGATTTTTCGAAGGGTTTTGTAAAGTCAGTCAAAAGAAGAATGACTCACTATTTGGGGTGGAAAAAAGTCCAGTTAACTTTCCCATAACCCCAAAGGATGAAGGCTGGACAGATAGATCACTTGCCTAATGCAAACTTTCTATAAAAAACTAGTACAAAAATAGTACTAGCATAGAATTATAAGTTAGCATTTCTACATTATTTTATTTAATGTTGCAGGACATGATTTTGTGCAGAAAAAAAGCAACAAAACAAAAAAGTGCCTATGTTTGAAATTTTGAATGATGCTCCCCTTTCCCCTTCCTCTTATTCTCAACCCTCTGTCACGGTCTCACACAAACCAGGAAGTATCAGAATTACAAGCAGCAGTCTGAAGTTTACTTTTTTTCTCTTTTAACTAAAAAATAAAATTAGCTGTGTATAAGCTGTGAAATTTTTAGACTCTTGTTCTTGATAAATAATATTTTAACCAATCCGAGAGAGCTTCTATCTTGTGGAAGCAGCCCACAGAGGGTCACAAAGTTAAATTTTTTCTTAGATGTTATGGCATGCAATTCTTTTGACTGTGTAATATTTTTTTCTCAAATACAAAGAAAAAACTAAATTCAGGTACTACAGTTTTAACCAGATAGACGTACGTTAAAGAGAGTAGTAACTTTTTCCTTTTGAATTTCACGCTTTTCCAAATAAAAGACATGTACTTCTTTCTCTTTCAGCGGTTCCCTTCCCACAGCAAATCATCTGCCTCCATCTAACCCTATCTTCAGAGCTTAATTTGTCAAGTCAGAGGTAAGGAAACATAAAGGGGCTTTTTCATCAAGCAGGGACTAAAAGTATGGGAACATGAATTGATGTCCTCATTTACACTACAGTAATTTGTTAAAAATGTGACGCCAGAGCATGGGAATTTGCTGTTGCATAAGATTAAGGTCATTAGTAGATTTCTGTTTAGATTATAAACATTGCATGTTAATGAGCTATATCTTATTTTAAACATATTCTGGTTAAAATATAGACTTAAATCAAAAGGTGGGGATCCAGGCAATAACGTCCTGGGATCATGTTTTGTTTCTCCTCAAATTAAGCTGTGCCTATCCTTCATATGCTATTCTCTCACACCAACTAACTTCATGTCCTCTTTTGCTACATTAATATAATGTGTTGCTTAGTGGCTAGTTTATGAGAAATGATATGAGCTAGGGACCAGACCCCTCTTTTGGGCTGATATACCAGGCTAACTTTCACTGATTGTACAAATGTGTTGGTCTGCCACTTACAGCTCTCTCAGTCTGTCCCATGGCACCTGTGGCAACAACGTTTACCACATCCACTTTGTGACTATAGGGGTGAATGAATAATAGACTTAGTTGTAAAGCTGACAGAATCTTAAGACTTTGGAAAGTGCAACATAAAACAAATCCATTATTACCTATGGCAACTGGCAAGGGCTGCTACAGTTCCTCTCTGGGGTTCCAATAGCTTTTATACATCCTCAACAATTAAAATGTGCTCTTTTCATATAATAGCTCACATCATAACTTTTTATTCTAACCAAGTTCTTGAATAAAACTCAATCGGGAAATGAAATGTGAAGACTACGGCTGTTCCTACAATGTACCTCAGAAATAGACTTTCTTAAGCGTATTGTAATTGCCCCATTTATCTGTCATTCAGTCTATACAACGTATTACAACTTATTTAATGACACTTTTACCCTTTTAGCCCTCTTTGGTTGTTCCTTTGTCTAGCTAACTTCTTTACTCTTTCCTCCTACTCTTCTAATTATGAAATGGCGTAGTGCTTTGGTAGACTGACACGGCGGCATAAATCGTTCCTTTCACCTGATTGGATGAAGCATGACTCACTGGCAATGTCATTGGTCTTAGATGGCATAACCTTGGCGCTAAAGATAAAAAGCCAATGAGTTTTCGCTTTATTAGAAAGTAATAACTCAAATATAGGGGCTAAAAATAGATTGCCTATAAAGTGTATGTGATTTACAGGATAGCATATGATTAGCAATTAATTGGGTCTAGTCCACAATTTGTGCCAGGATGGGAGTAGGGTTTAGACCAAAAGATGCATGACAAACTAATACTGTATGTGTAACAATATTTTTGGTTTAGCACTGTTCAGTCCCAGTTTAGTCCTGGTTTAGTCCTGCTTTACACATTATGTCTGCCCCAGTTTGAGTTTAGACCTGGTTTAGTTCCAGTTTAAATCTTGTTCTGGTATAGTCCTGAGTTAGTCCTAGTTGTTTAGACCTAATATTAGCCTGCTATAGTATTGATTTAGACCTACTTTTATTATAATTTGTTAACTACAGTTTAATCTAGTTTAGTTTCTGGTTAAGTCCTGGTTTGGCCCTGGTTTAGTCTTGATTTAGTTCTGCTTAACACCTACAGTTTGTTTAAACCTTATCTAGTTCTAGTTTGACCTGGCATAGTGCTGGGGTGCTTTATATTGGCTGTACTACCAGTTTAGACCTGGTTTACTTTTAGTTTACGCCTTCCCCTGGTTTAGTCCATTTTAGTCCTGGTTTGGTGCTGATTTACCTCCAGTGTAGTTCAAATTTATGAAAGACAACTGCACAAACCAGTGTTTTATAAGCACTGTTTGGTAACTTCAGCTTATCCAGGAGCTGTGCTATTGCTAAGCCTTGTGTCATATCATATCTTATTACTGTCTCCTCCTTGAGCTCAGGCAGAATTTCAATGAGCAGTTTCCACATGGACTGCAAGACTTCAAAACTCCACTGTAAGGCTTTGGTGTTTCTGATTATGAGACATGTCAAGGTCTAGAATTATAGTGTATATGAAAATACTGTCCCCTATCAAACTAATATAGTGACATAACATATGATTGTGGTTAATGTGAGGAGTGACATCATGGGAGCAGCCATCTTGGAGCTTTCAGCAATAAAAGACCACTATCTTTTACAACCAATTAACTGTCTCTTTACTTCATGTTTAGAAGAAGAGAGGAATTATGATTCCTTTGTCAGAGAGTGGTTTACAAGGTTTAAAACAATAACAAGACACATACAAAACAGGCTAGTCAATAAAGACATGCACTGTTCGGAGAAAAGAGAAGATTTTGCAATACGGGATGTGGTTGGTATACAATGAACTATATTGTCAGTTTGAATATTTGTGAGGTCCTTGGAAAGCTAATGCAGGTTTTCCTCAATGGGAATAGGAGCATTTGCGCAGCTGTCACCTGAAGAAGGTTTTCAACAGGTAAACAAACACTTGACTGATGCGGAGCTTACCTTGAATTCCTCCAGGATCTTGTAGGTTTTCCCTCGATATTCGCAGAAGTTCTTGACCTCTTTGCACTCCGGGCAGCAGCCGTTATGCTCCACTTTGGTGCACTTGGGGTGCAGTTTGGGACACTCAGGTTGGTCACACACGGGTCCGTCCTCTGTGCACACGCACGGACAGTTCGAGTGTCCCGGGTAGAAGCGCTCTCCCAGTTTGTACACGAAGCCGCTGTCGTCCACGCAGCCCTTCCCGCGGTAGTCATCAAACACCATGTTATCTGCGCCCTGCCGCTCCGCCTCGTCCCCCGCGTAGTCCTCTGGGGGGTTCCCCACGGAGGCCGGGGCCACAGCTGCGCTCAGCACCAGCACGAGCAGCGCAGCGGCCCACGGGCACACGCGCACGAGCAGGGGAGGGCCCATGCTTAGCCGCGAAACGGACATCCACATTCAGCGCGAGCGTGTTCGTGGCATCCCTTCAGGCTCGCGGGGTCCGCTCCGGATCCGCTCCGCACTGCGCTGACATCCGCGTCACTCCAGAGACTCGGGCTGCGGCGATAACAACACAGGAGCCTGTCACTAGTACCTCACACACAGTAACTACTCCAGCCTCCAGTAGCCGCTACTTTAGACTAACATCTGTATGTGTCAGTGAGATAATATCCTCAGTGTAGCGCACACAGGTCCTGCACTGGAGCAGAACAGGTTAAATCATGCATTCACAGAGTCTGGGTGGATGGGTTCATCACTGTATTCTACTCCACATGCCGCCCACAGTTCACAGCTACGGAGCAGGGCACAAACTCTACGGAGAGACAACAGGTAGCCGTTCGCCTGTTACTATTACCTTTAGTTTATATTCTCCACTGGAAATAAACGGCACTAAAGCTTATGTTTGGATATCAGCCTCGACAGCCTTCGCCAATCATTGTTTAATGCGCAACGCTTAAAGACAAACGTACGAGTCCTTCACGAGCGGCAGCACAATCCACTCAAACTGAATAAACATTTACTCTGCCCTAGTTCAAATCATTTGCTTGTAAAGTACCGCATCTGTGTAATGGACATTCAACTACTTAATATGAGCAAACTCACCGCACTGAAAATCCTCTATATTCACTTGGGGAGCAGCTAAAAGACCAAACACACAGAAATAACTGCAAATAGTCGAGGATTTTGTAGAAACGTATTGGAAACTTTTTTTTTTATCCAAGGCGTAAATTCAGCACGATCCACTGCACAATAATCCTTTCCTTCGGTTGTAACGGCAGGGCTTAAGAGCAATCAAGCACATTTATATCCACGCAAAAGTAGATCTTGTTTGCGGTCATCTTCTTGAATTATTGCAGCAGTTTAGCATGGAAAAAATGACTTAAAAATTAAAAAATACACATAACAAATCCTCTTGGCATTCCCTGCGTATTCCCTTAGTCTATTTCCCCAGTGTTGCAGGTAGGCATTTGAACGTGCGTTACTGTTGGCGTGCACTCCTTCTACATCCCAAGCATATGCAATGAAAATAAAAAAAGCAATCCTTGAGAGTGGAATTAAAAGCAAAAACAAAGCTTAAGCTCCACGATCGGGAGTGGTGGTGATAGTGTGAGGAAAAGAGCAAAGCGCTCCGAGTTTCAGCACCTTGGAGAGCGACGATCCTCCTGCACTGAAGCAAAGAGCGAAGAGCGCCCCCCCAACATCACACTGTCACCGGGAGATACGACAACACGGCAGCCACAGCACCTCCGGACACGCAGGAGTTAATGACAAGGAAAAAGAAAGCGGCGATAAAATTCGCTGGAAATCGTTATTTGTGAAGGAGCAGCTGGTAAACAGAAAAGTGTGTCCGACGAGAGAGGATTGTTGTGAGTCACCTCCGGGTGTGTGTTTGCACGAGCTTGTATTTATAGGTTGCACACGCGAGGCTTTTTGTATTCTGAGGGGAGTGTGACTTCTCAGCACCTTGGACAGCGCCAGAATAGGGCTTTTTGCTGAATGGTTAGTGAAAAGGATGACTGGTCGATATATAGCATATAGAACTAGGAAATTGTAAAAGGAAAAGCTATATATGAAGACCCTATTTTGTTTATTTCACCTATTTCAAAACATATAGTATCATAGTAAAAAAAAAGTTGAACTATATACTGCCACTTTGTAGTTCAACAATAATAAACATCAAATAAAAAAAACAAAAAAACAAAAACAAAAAAACAAAAAAACATGTATGTAAAAGTAATTAAGAGCGATAAAGTCTAGTAAATTGTAAAAGGCAAAGCTGTAACAATATTTTTGTTTTAAGATTCTTTATTATTATTTAAAACATATAGTAAAAAAAAAATCTGTGAACTATATGCTGCCACTTTGTAGTTGAACACTAACCAATTTCAAGTAATGGCAAAAAAGTGTATCCAAAAGTAATTAAGACCACGTGCAGGGGGTACAGATGAAGCAAGTATTCTGGCTACTCAGAACCTTGGACAGCTCCAGAACAGGGCTTTTTGCAGAAAATCTGTAACGTGGACAGAAAAAGCTATTATTAACAAAACATGACATAAACCATTCAAGATAGCCATACTGTAGTACAACTTTACCTGTAATAAATTATTTTGGAAACTAATTTTTAAGCCTTTGTTAGTAAAATATGTGGTTAGGCTTTCATACACTTTGCAAGTTAAATACCTAAATACCAGTACAATTTTCCACTCATAGTTGCTCTGAAACGATTGCATATTCATTTGCACTTGAACTGTTGCTATGTCTTTGCCTTCTGGCCAAAGATACATTGTCACAACATTCATTTATCTTATGCAAAGCTGTCTGACGCAAAAGACCATCCATTCATTAGTTATTCCTAAGTGGAATCATACTCATCTTATAAACTACCACCTCTCGACCTTCTCTGTTCAGATAGACATGGGGACAGCCTGGTTTTAATGTGAGCGATGATTAAAAGCTGATGTTTAATATAATGGTGGGGGCCCTGTGCGACACCTGTCCCTCCCCAGGGGTAAACGTCAGCCTGATGTGACAATCTGCTGCTCGCCACACAAGGTCAGAACCACCACTGCCTCATTAACTCACTGAACTTAAAGGCACAGCTTTGTTTAACTTAAATAAATGCATTAGATTAGAGAAAGCAGAAGGCCACATGTGGATTTATTTTATGATATTTGGAGTAGATTTGTGACATGTGCGAAAGTGGCGTAGTGGTAGAATGGTCATCTTATAACAGGGAGGTTGGTGCTTTGAAACCCGCTCAATTTTTGTGTCCTTGGGCAAGACACTTAACCCACATTGCCTATGAATGAATGTGGTTGCATGTTTGATGGTTGTCTGAGAGGTCACAGGCGTAAGCATTACTCATTCACACCACCACTGTGGAGTGAATGAGTAATGCAATCAATTGTAGAGCATTTTTGAATGTCGCGAAAAGAGCTATGTGAGAGTGATGATATACATTAGATGAATGTGAAATATTTGGGTACCAACAATTATGCATTGTACAAACATTGAGTTTTTCTGACACATTTTATCATATAAATTCAATAATCTTTTTTTATTTTTTATTTGTATGCTCTTTCTAGTTGGAGTCTTTTATAGTTTGTGTCCTGACTTTATTTAGGTTAGAGCTGTGTTGTCCTTAGTCCTGTTTTGAATTTGATATATGGACATCAATTTAGTCCTGGTTTTGGCACAGTTCAGACCTAGTTTAGACCTAGTTTAGTCCTCCTGTCTTAGTCCTGTTTTAGTCCTGTAATATTTGACTGGCAGCAGGTGTAAGTGAGATGTAAATAACCCCTCATCAGCCTGTCGGGGCCTGTTTCTTAAATGCAGGTGTATATGGTGTTAATAGCGGGGTGTTCTGAGCACCGCTGTTTCCTCGTCCTCCAGCCGGTGTTTTTGGTGAGCCGGAGTGAAGGCCTAATGGAGCATGGCGTGCTGTAGCAGCAGCCCAACACATCGCACACATTAGTATCCCACATTCAAGTGCAATGTCAGATTTAATAAATGATATATCCTTGTTCTGGGAGCTGTAGCGGACCAGAGTGGTGTAAGAAGAAAAGCTTAACGTGAAGCTTTACAAACTGAGTGGTGTTTTTATTCTTCGTAACCAGGTCAATGGCCAACATGTTTCAGTTAAGAGGAGGGGGAGTAGTGGGCAGGTTTCAGTGCATAATTGAGTAAAGACAAGAGGAGTATGGTCCAGGGATGCATGACTTATGAGGTCTGCAGAGAAAAGATATTTTTATCCATCTCCGAACAATGTATGCATGGTTTCCTGAGAAAATGGTGGAATGATTCTTGTAAGAGTTGGGATAAGGAATATGTGGTGCTACTGGGTACTTCACATTTCCAATTATATTTTTATTAATACATTTAGTTGTAGAAAAGTTGAAGAGACATATTTCAAAGATTTCCTATTTTTTGGTTTAGTTTGTTTGTTGGCAAGATTACTTGAATATTAATAGGCCAAGATTGTGAGTCATACACAACATACACCTACTGTGAATGTTAAAGACAGACATAAAAGTACATGCTTCTCTGGGTGCGTTTGTTAACAGTGCAGGGGTACTTCTTGGAGAGGAGTGGTTTGCCACTATGTGTAACATCACTAATAGATTAATCTATTTTCAGCTCTTGGAGAGGACTGTCTGTATAGTCTGTAGTAGCCAGGGGAGGGAAAGTAAAACCTGACTACTAACCCAAAAAGTCTGATCTTCTGTTGCTGTACAGGCCAGCAAATACAATGACTTTTTTTCAAGGAAACTTACAGACTAACTTTAAAGCAACAACTCCTTTACTTGACACCTGTTTTGCAGCTCACAATACAAATCTAATAAACTGCCATTTCATTCTTCCTCCTAAAGTAAAGTCTCTCTCACCTGTCCATGCTCCCTGCCTCACTGCTAACCGTTAGCGCTGACACAGTAATTACACACTTTGCTTGTGTTTCCTACAGTTTGACAAAGAGGCACAGGTTTTGTTTTGATTACAGCTTTGCCGATGTCTGCATTTCAAACAGCTGCCACCTGCGACTAACCCCTCACCATCTACGTCAGTGTGTGTGACAGGCCGAGAGCACTTACAGCCTTATAATCTCCACTAATGACGCAACTCATATACATATTATGAATAGGAATGTAAAACTCAGAAAAAAAAGTAAAAGTCAGAATTAGTTTACCAAATATAGATGAAGTACAGAGTTGGGACATGAAAGGAAATAAATAATAAATACATGGCTTTGAGTAATTAATATGAGGTAAATAATGTGTGGGAACGTGATAATAACATGCGGGTATGTGTTTTATAAAACGCGGAAATGACTTAATATTATGAACGGACACGTTTTTATAACAAGCTGTTCCCACGTATTGTAAAAAAACATACCCTTCTGTTACTATGATGTTCCCAATTATTATTAATAACTTGAGGTCTTGTGTTATTAATTTATTTTATCATGTTCGCTGCAAGTAATAAAGAAATAAAATTGGTTGATAATATTTTTAAAAAATGTAAACAATTTATACCTAACCTTAACTCCACTCAATCAGATGAAATTAATAGTATTTGCCCAAATTTAGCATAAT
>JAVQJW010392942.1:0-14822 GCA_036025195.1 Hypseleotris klunzingeri
TTCATCGCAGATGTACCCAATTTTAATCACTTCTTTGTTGGACATGTCCTGACCTTCCCTGAAAGTTTCATCCAAATCCGTGCAGTATTTTTTGCGTAATCTTGATCACAGACACGCACGCACGCACACGCCAACGGAGGTGATCACATAACCTCCTGGCGTCGGTAATAAGTTTAGGTGCTTTTGTTCACGCGGTCGCTCGAGGATCAGAGGTCTCTCATCCCTCCTCTGTGCGTGCAGCTGTGATGTGACATGAGCGTGGAGAAACCGAGACCGAGACTCGATAAGCACGCCATTCCCGCTGCCTTAAACCGCATTTTTCTCACAATATATTCACTGTAGTTTCATAAAAACAACATAATTCAGTAGTGTAGACGTCCTGTCTAAAGTTTCTGTAGTAGTTTTCTGCCAAGCCCAGTGCAGTAAGGCTGAAGCTGCGCTGTCTGTTGTGAGTGAGTGACTCTGAGTGCGCCTGGAGCAGGGGCGGTGACAGAACGATTAAGGGCTGGTGCAGTAGCTCTATGTGGGGCCCACTTAAAAGGATTTCACCATAAAAAAAAAAAAGATAAATACAAAACAACATGGCTCCTTATTATGAGTAAGTTTTAACTGGAAATGAGTAATTTTGACCATTTGAAATGCACATAATAAGTTAAGCTATGTATTTCTGAGATTCACCTGGCTCGGTACAGTATTTTATATTGTTGATTGTGTTAAAAAGTGTTATTTAGCCTACATTAAAAAATGACAAAATAAAAATTGGGCTAGTTCATTTAATTTCGGGCTACTAAAATCTGATAGGTGCCTGCCCGAAGGCCTACTAGGGATTTCAACATTTTTCAAGCCCTGAATTACTACCACATAAGATAAAGGCTACATGCCAAAAAGTCACTTCATGCTTGTGGTTGTAGAATCAAGGCAAACTTCTAAAGAATTCTCACCAAAGAAAAAGCTTTAGTAGTGTTGTCTAAAAAAGTTTACAACTTGTCCCAGTAGTTTATATAAGTGACAAAAAGATTTAACAGCAGCAGCTAGCAAACTATCTGGAAATGTGTGACAAAGCTTTACGAAACTGGAATAGGTAACAAGAAAAGTGATTTAACAGGATGTTTGAGTAAGCAAAACACGTGAAACTGAACCGCAACAACTACTAATTGTACCACATTATGATTTAGAAGTCATCAGTGCTATTGTTAAATACTGTATCCATTAGCCATGGTATTTATAGCTTATCTTTTTTTTTAACTCCCTCTAACAGACTAGGTTGTAGTGATAAGAAGTGTTGCAGATAGTAATCTATGCTAGATTTGAAAATGAATAGGAAATAGGACAGGAGCAGGACAGGGTCCTTCTGTGCTCTTTATGACACTCACAGACAATACCAAGTTAATCCTAATTACTGCTCTGTGTCGGTTGTTCTCTCAGCAAACGTCATGTTTCAGAGTCTGTATACTCCAGTTAACAATTATTCGATTACTAAATTAGTTGATAATTATTTCAATAACCGATTAATCACGATTAATCCGATTAGTTGTTTCAGCCCTATATGGCATCAACCTCTACTTTAATCTGTGATTGTGTGATTTCTTAGGGTTTTAATACTGTTAATGAGCAAGTAACCCCAACCCATGAGGTGTGTTTAGGGCCGGGAGGTAATGCAGTGTTTCTGGTATGAGCCTACTCGGGCAAAGCATGTGTAAGTTAAGGGCTGTCAAATATACCTGACTTCCCAATTTCAATCCAATATGGCCGAACCTGTTTGTTGTAGGTTTGGACTATAATAATATTTTATGTTCGGCACGATGTGGAGAATCACTAAGTACCAAGTTCCATTGTTTTCTGACAGTGTGTCCAGAGTCCCATAGGGATCAAAGACATGGGGGCATTCTTCATTTAACCTTGGTAATTTATATGTACATTAAATATACAATAGCCCGGATCACTGTGCCAAAATGTATGAGATTTTTTATGTTCATTCATTAGGATTAAAAGTTCTAATAAAGTGCTACAGGCCATAAATTAATGAAAATTACTTAACTGATATTCAACGCAGAAGTAGCTAAATCAATCCAGTTCGGTGTATGATATCTAACTGTGTGCAAAATTTGAAAGTGATCTGGCAATTTGTTTTTGAGTTATCGCCTTCACACGTAGGATCTGCGGATGCAGACGCAAATAAATGAAATGCGTTTCAGCAATATATTTACATAAGTTAAATAGACATCACCCACAAAAACAAACCCGATTAATTAACTGTTTTCAAAACCTAAGTGTGTGCATCTGAATGTCATTTTTAGGGTGTGAACACATTAGCCATTTCTTGTGTTAAAATGTGTGCATGCTTGTTCACAGTTCCCCCTCCTTTTAAGGTCATTCTCAGGGCCTCAAGTCAGCGCTTTGCCAAAATTCCACACACACAAAAAACTGACAGAGAGATGCAGTCTGCTAACTAAAACAGCACAATCAGACGCACAAGTCCTGCCAATAAACCTGTTCATGGGTCTGTCTTCATCATCATCTCAAATACCTCATACACACGCTTACAAATGCTACAAACTCTAGCACACAAATAGTATTTCCACCATGTTTCGGTATTTTTATATTCAAGCAGAAATGTTCTAATTTTTATCCAACTATACTGGAGTTTGAAATAGTATGTAAACATCATCATTGGCGTGGGGGAGGGTGGCAGTCATTCTAAAATAACTAGAGTTAAGAGATATGTTGAGCAGCACAAAGTAAACCAAAGAGAATGCACCACCCAGACTGGATCTGAGTGACCCAAAATGGCTGAGGACAGCTCTGATTATATGTCTGAGATGTGGAGGGACTGAGTGTGAAGCATACACGCGGCTCACAGCTGGCCCCATCTGGAGATCTGCCATGAGGTCCTGTGAGAAAACAGCAAATGCATACAACAACATTTTTGCTTTAAATTTGCCACATGCTCATTTCAATATTTTAAAATGTATTGAAGCTAATTTAGCATTTGACAACACAAAAACTGTAAAATATCCTGAATAAGTGGTGATCACTCACCGTCTAAACCATGAAGCAAACAAACAGGAAACTGTGTAGGAGGTGCACTCACTACTGAGTAAAGGAAAATGTAAAGTGGCCACATATTTTTAAACCACAGACAAAATGTGAAACATAATAATATTAGATACAAGAGTTAATCTGAGATCCCATCAAGTGATCAATCAAACAAGATTAAAGCAAACAAAAACCAAGACACTGTGTAAATACTGAATGAATACTGTATGCACAAAGTCCGACTGCACCTCAGAGACATGTGATGACAAGCATCAACAAAACACACGATGCATGCAGTAAAGTACATTGCATCTTTACTAAAGTTGATCTTGTGCAAATCCAAGTAAAGCATGAGAAGGCAGGCTGGTGTACGTAAGTGATGAGGGGGAAACCCCTGAGACTCAAACCACTGGAAACAGGAAATGACTTTGTGCCAGTGTGTACTGTACTGTTTATGAGATGCACGTATTTATGACACAGCATGAACAACAATAGCTTAAGGTAATTCACTTATCTTAAAACACTTAACTTAGAGCACGGCAGCTGCTGTCAAAATGTGTAGGATAAAGTGAAATCAATCAGGTCTGGGGCTGCATCCTGACCAGCCACACAAAACAATTAAGAGCATACTATCAAATTTTAGGTTATTTCTTCTTACTTTACGTCGACTATTATTTTCAACTACAGCAGGCCCCAGGATTTGGCCAGTGTTGCACCTATAATGATGTTTGTGAAGCTTACCTTTGGAGGATCATAGAGCTCCAGCTGGTACCCCTCGCCTCTGCCTCGGCCTCCACTTTGAGTATCTCTGACCCTCCTGACCAGCAGGCGGCAGCGTTGCCAATGAGGCTGAGAGTCTGAAATAGTGTCGTCCACCAGAAGGTATTGGAGCTGGCCCTCTTTACAACAGGATCCGGCCTCAGACCTTCTGTGCCTCATGCTGCCAGTGCGAAACCAACGAATACGCTCCAACCAGTGAGAGGCCACTCCCGCCATAGACAGGTGAGAGGAGGGAAGGTGAGAGGAGGACAGGTGAGAGGAGGGAGGGTAACAGGAGGCAGTGTGAGGAGAGGGAGTGTGAGAGGCGGGCAGGTGAGAGGAGGGCAGGAGCGGAGCGTCTGAGTTGGCTGAAGAAGATGAGGATGACACTTCGTCAGCTCTTTCCACATGATTTGGGGAGTTCCTGGTGTTAGTAGTGAGGCTGGGGGTAATGGGACCTGGAGTGTGGGGGCTTTTCCGGAGCAGGCGTCTAACAGTCTGCCTGATCTGACTTACAGAGAAGTGCGTGACGTCTGCATGTCCAGCGTTTGAGCTCGATGAATCGGACGAATACCGCCCTGGGGCTCGGTGATCTGAACTAGAGATGTCCTCGTTACTACGGCTACGGACAACACGCCTAAACACCACAGGGTTTCCCGCTGGACATCTAAGGGGCTGCTCTTGTTCACGGCTTAAAGCCACAGGCTCTGCCTTTTGGGACACAACAGCAAACAAAGCTGCCCCCGTATTTTGGCGGCCCGCCTCGCGGTAGTCCTGAATCCCAGACAGGGATGTGTTGCGACCGTGATTGGAAGAGGGGCTGGCATTTGCAGAAGGACATGTGCTCTGGTTAAAGAGAGGCGTGCCATCCTTGTCCACCTCACCGCAGAAGTACTGCTGGAACAGGTCGGAGAACTGCTTGGAGAAGCTCTCTGGTGGGAGCACGTCATGCTGGCACTCTCGGGCGAAGCTGCGGTAATGTCCGGCCAGCTGCCGGGCTGTGGCGATGGCATGGAGCTCACAGAACTCCCTCCAGCCTCTTGGGGGCGCTGTGACACCTCCTCCTCCTGCTGCTGTTGTGGTGCTGTTGGCTGGATGGATAGTGTTACCATTCATTGCAGTAACCACACCGGCTGAGAAGCACTGCAAACAAAAAGAACATTTGTGGTTGAGTTTGGAGGAGAAATTGTGAGATGATAAAAGCATAGATATGGAAATATAATTAGCAGCAAATCAAGATAATGAGCAGAAAACCTGAGAGCCGTAAGACAGTCACAGCAATTTTACTGAATGTTTGAAACAGTTTAAACACTGAGAAAGGACAGCCAAAAAAATCCTTTTTTATCAGTACTCAATCTTAAACAGTTACAATTGGATTACATGGGCCTGCAATCATTATGTGGGAATCAAACAGTGGTGGCTCAGTTCACAGAGAGGACAGGATCTAGAGTAAAATTTGATTATCTCATATTTTAGAAAATTGTTTCACTAAATGAAAGAGTAAAGGAATAACAGAGAAATGGCTTTTTAGAGATGAATGAATAAGTTGTTTAGAAAGAGAATCAGTTGAGGAAGTTCACTTAGACTATTTCTCAATCAACCACACTGCCTGATTCCATCGCCATGTGACTGCTTTCAATCTTGATGAATAAGAAACGTTATTGTTTTGTATTGTTGTATGTGCACATGTTATGTATCTTAAACTAATTTGTTTTAGTAAACTTCATTAACTTCCTGTTACAGCACAAACAGTATAAGGTTAAACAATGGATAAAAAGGGTTCCCACATTGCCTTGCTGTGTCGTGTCCTCTCTAAGTTCCTTAAAACATGAGCCGGAGCATGTGCTGATTTGTGGGATATACGCCACAACCCATACACTTTGCAGAGGTAAAGATGACCCAATGTTGACTAATCAGCCATTAACACTCTCTATACATTTAAATACAGATCAGACACGTTCAACTTCCTATAACAGTTAAAGATGTCAAAACAAGCTAACTTTGAGTATGGGGGACACTTACTTGCATGTTTTTACAATGTCAGATTTGTACCCAAGCCTGTATTGCCCCCAACTTATAAAGCAGCTTTTGTACATACCAATGTCCTGAGAATGGGCTATTATATACAAAGACACAGTCTGATTGAGTGCGTGCAGATGAGTGCATACGGGATGGTGTGTATGTGTGGAGGGGGGGCACATATCCAACACATCACAGAAAACCACAAGCAATCGAGGGAGCGCTTGTTGTGGTCGGGCAAACATGGAGCAACGCATTTTGCTATCTATAACTTATTACCTTCAGCAAACCACAGAATAAAACTTTATAAAGTCCACAATTATTTACGGTTACAAAAACGAGGGGATGCGTACGTCACAAAAAGAGTTAAAAACTTGGTATCTTGAAATATTGCGTCACATAAGTTCCAGGATGTGTCTGGTCACAACAAGCCCATTCCCTTCCTGTACTTTTGGAGCATGCTCAGTAGGTACCGAGCGGCGCCCCTCCATGTGGCCCCCCCAGAAGTCTGTTTCTATCAGCCTGGCCAGCCCAGCCATGACTCAGCACACACTCTTGAGAACATGCACATACATAAAAAGACACACACTTCCTCTGTGCGTATCTCGGGGGGCTCACACGGCTGCGTTCCCATGCTTTTCTCTCTCTTTTCATGGCCGCTGTCCTGTGCTACTCAGAAATCCAGATGTGGTTGGATTGGTGTTGACTTTATTTTTACCCCGGCTGAGGGGCTAAGGGGTCACTTGGCCAGAGAGAAATATGGAAATTAAAATACTAATTTGGTAGACTTTGGTTCTTAAAAAAAGACTTCTCAGCACTCAAGACAGAAGAATTTTAAATGGGACAATATCAGTGTTAGAAGCTGCAACAGTCAGCAATCACAATATGCATATTGCAGCAAACTGCTTGTTTTGTAATTATAGTCAATTTTATGAATAATTTGGTACTTTGTGGTCCAACCAAAGAGAAAAGTCCTAGATAGCCCTCTTCAGACCTACGTAAATGTTTCTTTTGTACTGCATTAGTCCTGGATTTATTTAACCTTAACTGTGTGTGTAAAGTTATTTTGTAATCTTAATATTGAACATTATTTTCTGTTTCATTTTTAATATTATGCTGTCCTACTCATAGGCCCTAAAGTCCTCCTCAATCACCGCATGATTCACTATGACACACAAAAGGCTCATGCAATTTTGAAAGCACAAGCACAATGAAATACGGCAGTGCGCATTTTTTGTGAAAACAAAGTATTGTTGAAGTTTAGAAACAACCTGACGAAAAAAGCAAAGCCAGTAACGTTGTGTAGATCTAAAACTTGAAGCTAACACCAGTTAGTTCAAAATAGCTAAGAGAACATGCAGTTTTTGCAGCAGATAAAGCCATGAACGCCTGCAGCATCTTACCTTGCCTCATAACCGACACTAAACGTGGAACTAATCTTTTCCTGAGTGCAGTCTAGTAATTTTAATCAAGCAAGAAAGGAAACAGGATGTGTGAAAGGACACGTGAATTGATCTTGTCGGCTAAATAACCTCATGACTCGGATCAGCTGGGTGATCTGAACTCCACCACAGGACATGCAGTGCGGTGGGTTTGTGATAATGAGCACTTTTCACTAAACCTGTGCCAAACTTGAAAACAAAAAGCAAAGGGTACACAAAGACTGCCACTTATACAACAGAGAGTTATCAGTGCTGTTGTGGAAACGCTGTTCAAGGGAGGTCCTATTTATATCTCAAAGCCCGGTATCAGTTCTCACACAACACAGCGTTGGGAACAGCACTTGTCAGATGCATTGGACAAAGCGTTTAAGGACATGTGCTGCGGGTCAAATGCGACACAAAACATTGCTGTGATCCGAGTGTCTGAGTGGTCTAAAGGCCCTATGTGGTGCCCATAGGTGCACGAAGGTGCATTACTGTGTGAAAGGAGGTGTCTGGAGGATAGTGAACAGAGCTGGACCTTAGCACTTGGCACCAAGAGGTGATAAAAGCTTCTCCATGAAAAAAAAACAACGCGTTTGTTTCGACCGAGCTTTCCAGCATTTCAGTCCAACATCAGCCTAAACTGATGTGTGTGAGAGAATGGGGTTCTGTTTACAACTGAAAAGTCTTTTATGTACTAGAACAAATAACTTGTGTACTAAACTTGTCAGAAAGAGGCTTTGTAAACTGAAAATGTGTGCTAAATATATCCAGACAGAAACGGAAGACTCCAAATTACCATGGTCATTATGTAAAATGCAATTTACAGCATGCCACATCCTTGTGACCTGTATATAGCCCTGTCCTTATTAGCAAAAATCAGCCGGATCCAATCTGTGAGCTTAAGTCTCAATTAGTCTGCAAAGCATCAAGGCCTCTCTGCAGACTTCAAACACTTCAGCGTTACGGGAAAAATATGGAGTGGAAAAAATAAACCAATTATACAAAAACATAGCAACATGTGCATCACAGAAGCTGGGATGAAAAACAGATTTGGTTACCACCTTTGAATTTTCATTGTTTGAATCACTGAGCGAGGGTAGATTTTTCAAAGCGGGTGAATGCAGTTTTGGGGGAGGAAGGAGGGGTAGACAGAAGTAGGGGTAGGCGATATGACAATAAAAAATGTAAGTGATATGAAATTATCTGCTAATATGGGAAGATATTTGAATCGTTTCAGTAATTTTTATTGTAAAAATGCCAGTGTTCATATTAATAAAAAATACAAGTAAATAAGACTGGATTGGAAGTACATTGAATTTGTAACGTATAATAAAGACCCTAATTGCAGTCTTCTGTGTACGACAATTGTGTTATGTTGTACTAATAAATATCTTTCCCAAAATACAAGGGGAAATAAATCAGGTAGTGCAGCTTTAATGCTAATAAAATTGTGATATTATATTTTTCATTATATCACCCAGGTAGAAATCACTAGATAGGGAACAGAGAGAGAGAGACTGGAGCCATAGTGACAGACAGGAA
This sequence comes from Hypseleotris klunzingeri, assembly GCA_036025195.1. Taxonomy (NCBI): domain Eukaryota; kingdom Metazoa; phylum Chordata; class Actinopteri; order Gobiiformes; family Eleotridae; genus Hypseleotris; species Hypseleotris klunzingeri. The sequence continues at coordinate 8,784 of JAVQJW010392942.1, forward strand.
GTGAAAATGGCAGAGCAAAAGTCCAGTAGACTCCAGTTTGTGGTGAGGGCCCAGGTGGCACAAAGTTAAGGGCCTCTGTGCTTTGCTTGGGCAACAATCACAGCAACAGGAAACCCTGCCCTGGCAAGCAGCAGCCAACACACACACAATCCACAAGAGTTACATCACAAGTCGAATAGAGAGCACAATCTTCAACTCTAGAAACAAGTGTTGCTTAAAATATGCTGTGACTGTAAAGGGGTGCTGGAAGCTTCAAAACAGCGTTAAAGTTCCTTCTCTCAAACCAATGTGCTTCTATTTAGAGCATTTCACTACACCTTTTGTACACAAACACTTTAACCTAAAGGTGTAGTCTATATGTTTCCCAAGAAAAAAAAAAGCTTTACCCGACCCTATTCTATCATGTGAAGTAGGTAATCTGTCATACTTATTATTTTACTTTAGTCCCTCCCCTGGCCTCTAGAGAAACATTTAATCAAAGTTTGTGGGATACCAATTTAACCTGTAGTTAGTTTTACTTTAGCTTCCCCCTTTGGCCTCTACAAACTATATACAACCTACTTTACATCACAGAACAGGTTCAGATTGTCAATTTTAAGCATTTTCATTATTTAGTAAACTTTAACTATACTGAACTATACTTTTAACTTTTGCCTGTACCTTATTTTCACCTGTGTAACAAAGTGAATGTAATAAATCCTGTTACAATAGGATCAACCAAAGGTAGATGGCAGATGCATACAAGCTTCAGGTTTTTGAATACAGTACAGTCAAAAAGTTAAGTGAGGATAAAACATACCTCAGGTTTCAGCAGAAATATTACTGTGTTCCTTTAAAGCGGTAATAATTTTAATCACAAAACAATTTCTCAAGCCTTATCTCCTCAGCTGACTCGGGCTACAACCATGTGATATTTCGGTGTCTTTGACTTTGTTTTACACTCGGCTGAACATGGGGCATTTTACAGTAAAACTAGCTCGACTTGACAGCTACAAGGCCTGGAAGGTGTTTGCTCAGTTTAGTGTGTGATTGATGTGCTACATTTGAGAAGGAGTTGCTGTGGGCGATGGTACTGTCTTTGATAATGAACGAAGCAAAGAGCGAGACGCGAAGCTTACATAATTGAAGAACATATTGTAAAGAGGAAGCAGCGGCGAAACATGAGATAACCTTAGCCGTACTTCCCATCGGCCTTAGAGCGCATCAGCTGATCAGGGCCAGAAGAAATGAGAAGTCTGTAGCCAAAACACAAGACACCAGGCTTAGGTAACTCAATGAATAGGTTGACTAAAAAAAATACTAAAATGTCAAGTTATAGAGAACTGGGGATGGAACAATGTACAATAAAAACGCAATAAAAATGAATTTACATTAGCTATTTTTAATTATCGTGATAATTGTTAATCACAATGATCATCATTCATTTGCACCTTGATGCTGTTTGGACTTTACAGTGAAGAGATAATTATATTTAGCATGGGTTTAGGTAATATGCATATTAGATGCATATTGCTTTTGTGGTCTTCAGTAAAAAGGATATAACGTTTAGATCTGAGCATGATGGCAAACATTGCCAATCACATTTGTATTTTTTTTTTAAGATTACACTTGTCCTCTGCATTTGACCCATCCTTCAATGCCACAGGGGCGACCTGTCAGAAGCAGTGGGCAGCTGCAGTGCAGTGCCTGGGGACCAATCTCCAGATCTTGAGACGAGACCTTGGTCAGGATGTACCTAGCTGGAGGAACAGCGCTCAGATATTTTTTACACTGGCCAAGACTGCTAATGCAATTAAATGACCATTGTCCAGGGAGTACACTGCCTAAAGCCCATAGTTGCTGGGATTTAGTCACTCAATGGAAAAAAATATAGATTAAATTATTATTCACCACTCAGTTTTGTTTATTAAAAGTGACTGCTAGTGTAAATGAGTTACTATCAAAATATCCCCATTTAATTGTGTACTTTAGCGGTCACTGTTTATATGAGACAGGCCTTTTTTTGTACAAGTCGCAGTACTGGCTGTTTAGGCGTTTTGTTTTGGTTTGTTTTGGTCACACTATTCCCTATCTCAGTCCTACACTCTCACAACAATGCACGCTTCACAACAACACAATGCTGCTATTCTTAAGACCCACAGAAATAAAGCACTGTCCCTTTTGGGGCATTTCCTGTTGTATGGGAACAGTGAAGCAAGTCGGCACAAAGTCATACAATTCTAAAGTAGGCCCTATATCATGTAAAACTTCAAATCAAAATTAGGTAGACTTTGTAAAACTTCCCCAAGCAAGCGTGGTCCCAGCTTTTTGGGCAGCACACCAGTGACTAATAGAAAGCAGGTCTGCAGTCTGTCATTATCCAGCTACACAGATCTGAGCATGTCAAGGAAATAGTCAAGTACAGGGCTGCAGGAGACATAATGACAGGCACAAATGAAAAGAGGAGTTGAGCCCAGGGTTCTGTCTCACAGGATGTTGAGTGGGAGAAAGAATGAGCTCAGTTGTGACCGTTGAAAAACTACAATTCGACTAAGCGCTATATTAGAGGGTCAGCCAAATAGTGTGCATTCTCATCTGGAACAAGCAAATGTCATTGAAGAAAAATGCTAATTTATTTGAGCTAAATGTCAAATAAGGTGATGGATTATGTGTGCGCCTTACGTTCTTTAAAAACAAGCAAAAGAAAGGTCTTGACTAAATTTGTTCTCAGGTATTAGCTTTGAAGTTAAGCTTGTAAATATTTGGACACACACAAATGTAATTTAGCTACTTAACAAGAAGATGTCTACACTTTGTGCCATTACCAAGCTTGGATAACTTAAAGAGTGCTAGGATCAATAAAAGTATGTGGTGTAAAACGTGTCAAATGGATTTGTGAATTGAAAGCTTCCAGGAACACGATTTGCAGTGGCACAGAGAAGATTACATTTGGCATTTTGTCTCTAGTTACCATCAAACTAGATCAGAATGGTATGACAACTCAATACCGCAATTTACTGATAGCATCTTTGATTAGAGTAAAAATGAAAACATTCATACGCATTTCAAAACACTCACAACCGCAAATTATGGAATTTTGAGGGCCGTAATAGAGAGGTTGTTCATGAAATAACAAGCTCACATTTTTATGTATGGCTGATAATCAATTCAGTGAATTGTTATGGGTCCTGGGCCATAGATGGGTTAGTGCAGTGACTATACAGAGACACATTCACAAAATCAGGTTCACAATGATTCACAAATTCTCCAGACATGTTTTTGGTAGGCCCTTTGGATGGTTAGAGTGGAGTACCAGAAGAGAACCCATACCTCGAGGATTGAACCCACTACCTATTTGCTAAAAGGCAAGAGGGCTAGCCACAGTACACCCTCTGCAAAAAAAAAACTCAAGATATTTGCATTCTGAGGAAGAAAACTGTACATATGCTAAATAAGCTTCTGCCTCTGAGAACAAAATTGATTGCAGCACATTAAAAATGCTTACAAATCTAAGAAGTAGGTCTCTTAAGATGCAGCAGCAGTGCTAAAAGCTCCTGACCTCAAAATCCCTCTCTAAACACGAAAACACAAAATCACTCATTCACAAGAAGGCCGCATCGAATCACGGCCATGTCAAATCAGTGCAACCCGAGCCATGGCAGCGGTGAGTCAAATGTTCCAGAGCAGCAGTACAACAGACGGCTTTCTATTAAATCCACAAGTACTTTGAAAATGACTCAGTCCTGCTTCTGATGCTGCCTTTGATTCATTGTGACATTGTTGAACATACATGCACAGGGGAGCCGAGCGTGTGGGCGTCAGGGGGCGAGGGGGATCTGGAGTGTGGGATATGACGGACTTCATACGATCAGCTGTGAATCATCTGCAGCCAGCTGACTTCCTGGAAGGATTAGGCCGGAGTTGAACACTTTCCACACGGAGACAAAACGTCAGCGCTAACAAACGGTGTGGAGTGAAGTGGAATAAGCAGTTCAGGAGTTCCACAGGGGACAGTTTCTGCTCCAGTTTACTTTAAAGCACACGGTTTAACTTTTACCTCTAAATGGTGATTTTGACTATTGTTCCAAATAATCCAACATGGCTGCCACCATCCTACATCTGAACATAGCAACTTTATAGACTCAAAACGAATGTAATGGGATATTTCTGGTGCAAATGTATCTCTGGCCTAGGCCTTTTATTTAACCATTTGCTTTAGTTGTACAGTGTCTGTTTAATGTGTTGTTGGTCAACGCAGAATGGTTTCCGTCCCGACTCACGCTGCTGTATAGTTATGAGTTTTTTTTCACAGTGGCTGCGAGGATATATTGACTATCTTTGTTTGTCAAAAATTCCTCCAAAATGAGGCTTTTTTATGAAAGTTGTGGGTTTCCTCTGGGTATTCCAGTCTCTGCATCAAACTAAAACATACAAAACAGACTAAAACTTCAGCTAGATGCAACATCGAGGTCAGGAGAGGAGACAGGTTGCCCCAGCAGCATTAGAGGTCAGATCAAATGCAGAGAATAAACTTTCCCACTTGGACAATAAAGTCTACTTCACCTTTCTGATCTTTGTCACCAACCAAAAAATAGCTCCTAATTTCAGCCCTGGGTTGTTTTTCTCAAGCCAAGTTTTATTTAGAGATGCACCGATACTTTATTGAATAATGGTGCTGATCCAGGCCAACTGCATTGGTCTTAGTTACATTACTTCTGTACAAAGTTGGGAGAGAAATGCCTATTCCTTTAGTGTTTGCACTAGTATTGGCGGATATCGGGTATCAGTCGATCCACAAAACCCAAATATCGGGATCGCTATCTGATCTGAAAAAGCCAGATCGGTGCATCTCTAGTTGATCAACAAAATCAATCAACAACACTTTGCCGTCTGCTTGTCGTTTTATCCTACTATCCTAAGCCTGTCTTTGGTGCTGCCTCGCGGGACAGCTATGGGACAGACCTCTCCCGTGGTCTCATCAGTGGATTTCTTCGAAGCCGCGAGCGAAGCGGAAGAGCTGGCGTCTGATAACATCTCAGAGACAGAGGCATGACACAGGCTGAACTACAGCTGCTAGAAAAGGTTACAGAGTGCACCACATTTACAGTACGTCAACTTCAATAAAGATCACAAAGTCGAGGGATGATGCAGCACTTGGAAAATGTGGTACAGGGCATTTGAAACATGTGATGTGAAGTGTTTTTTTACATACTCGACTGTATAAGGGAGTACTTAAACTGTATAAGGGTTTTTTAATAAAATTAGCTAGCCAAATAGTGTTTTAACAAGCCAGAAATGTCTATCTTTTTGGCATCAGAAGAAAATCTTAAGATAAAATACAATACATGTACAGTATACATAAAGTCCAAAAGGCTAGAGACAGAAGTGTTAATAGCCAAAATTGAAATCCACGAGTGTTTGGCAAGTGCAAATGTCAAGCCCTGTAAGGGAGTACTAAAACCATATACGGGAGTACTAAAACAAACACCACAAAACTAATTCTCCAAAAACTATGCACAGTGTTTTTAAGAAATCCTCAAGTCTACAACTGATTGAACTGTATAAAAGATAAGCAAATATTAGCTGTATGTCTCCACCCTAAGGCCTGTTTCTTTAAACTGTTTGTCAATGACCAAAAGTGTGACGGCCTAACTACTAAATGAATAATAAAACTCAACATTATTAAACAAATTCATAGAACTGCTGACAAAAATACATAGGCCTTAAAATAATGGTCAAAAGTGTGATAAGAAAACTCTTGGAAAAATGGAAAAAGTATAATAAGTATAGGCTATTTGATATTTATTGTTACTGTATAATAATAAACTGCAGTATTTCTAATACAAAACTAGGCCCACGCTGTCATACCCGACAGCAAGGTGTATATCGTCCGAAACGTGTTTGGTGGATGTAATAATAGTTATGTCCTAAATTTTGTACCGGTACTGGTGTTGAGAGATTTTTTAGATAAATTCTACTTAAATCTAATATGCAACTGCAAATTTCTTTAACATTAACTATAAAAAGTTATCCAAACATTGCTGGCCATAATATTATTAC
>JAVQJW010393439.1:0-12528 GCA_036025195.1 Hypseleotris klunzingeri
TCGCAGAAATCCCCAAATCAATCCAGTTCGGCGTCTTTACTGGATCTAAGTATCTGCAAAGTTTGAAAGTGATCCGGCAATCGTTTTTGAGTTATCGCGTTCACACAGCCAATCTGCGGACGCGGACGAACATGATTCCATAATACCGCCGAATGCGATTCTCGCGCTTCGCCGATATAATTAGCGTGTCACCGGTCACATGGGAAAACATCAAAATAGACTTCAACTACACAAAATCTATATATCTGTACAAAATGTTTTCAATTTAAAAAGCAAGTATTCCAGCCAAATCTGAGCACTGAGCTGTATCTGCGATTTTACAATCACGAGACGTTTACAAGCCGCAGCATTTGCTAAAAAGCTGTGTAAACTCGACTCTTAACGAGAGACCAGACTAACATCTTTATATAGAATAGGAAAAGAGTTAGTCGCAGCTGGCCAGGCCACTCCTGTCACTCCTAGGTTTTGCCCAAGGACACAACAACAGTATGACCTTGAGCGGGAATCAAATCACCAAAACCTTGGTTAGTGGATGACCTGTTTTATACTGATATAACTTTGAAAAAAACACTTGAAACACTATGAAGGATTTACAAATCATTTACAAATGTACAAATCATTAATTCAAAATTAATAGAGTTCTAAATAATTAGGGCTGCAGCTAACGATTATTTTGATAATCGATTAATTTGTCGATTATTTTTGCAACTAATCGGTTATTTGGTTAATAGCGAAAAGTGCGTAAATATGAGATTTTTTCTATAACTTGAACCAGATAAAGGTAAAACTATGCCAACTGAGGACTTCTGGATAGAGCATATTTACAGAAAAAGAAGGTTTTTCGTCCTAAATGCACTATCTCTATATTTTTTGTAAGTTTTGGCCTAATTCCTGCTCTGTGTGGGTTGTTCTCTCCATAGCCTAAATATCATGTTTTAGAGTCTGTATACTCCAGTTAACGATTATTCGATTACTATATTAGTTGACGATTATTTCAGTAATCGATTAATCACGATTAATCTGATTAATTGTTTCAGCCCTATATGTAACCATAGCAACAATTTGATGATATGTCCACAGAAATGACGATTTGCTTACCTCACATGATTGTGTTAGACTATTAGGCCAGGGCTCATGTAGGTGAGATAGTTGAGGCCTGGATGAACAAGATAGCAGATCTGTTATCAGTAGGTCTGGTCTCTCAATCAGTGCCTCCCCAGCCCCTCGCTTTAGCTCTCTTCCTCTGCTCGTATCTCATGGTCCTCTTTCCCACAGTCAGTGTCCATCTAATCTTCACATCCACTCAAGCTCACTGTCTCATGTGCTCAGGCTGCTCCCTTCAGCATACTCGCTCCATCTCGCAAGTTGTCAGCACAAATGCAGCCAAATTGTTTTTATTTTTTATTTTGGACAGGTAGAGTTATCCAACGGGTTCTTCAAAATAAAATTGTGGAATGGGTTTGAATTGTGTTACAAAACGCTTACCATGACTGCATACGTAGGTCAAAATATCCATATTACACTGACCTGGTTATGTAATTACCGACTCAAAAGCATTAGTTTCTAGAGCCAATTTAATTTGTTGGCGCCTACCTTATGCCTCTTTCCAACTACAAAAAGTAGATATGGCCTTAATGCTCCCAAGAATTAGAAAATAGTTGCTTCTAAAAGTGCATGCGACAAAATCAGCATAAAAAGTGCTTTTCTTTTCCTCAAAGACACTCGTAGATTTCCAGTCCACCCACACTGGTACTCTGTGGCACTTAGACCAACAACAAAGAGCAAATGCATATGCATATTCTCTTATAATGAACATTAATAATTCATAAACTTAATTGGATGTGTTTTAGCCTCATGAATATTCAAAGACCAAACTTCATTCCATATTCATTTCTTCCATCTCTCTCTCGTTGTGTAAATAACGTTTGATGTAAACTGTGACCTTTGATTTCCAGCATGGAAGCAGTTTGTTGAGAAACTGCAGCAACTAACTGTAATGTGTTTTCCCTGTCAGCCAGACACGCAATTACAGAACAGGGTATTCAGACGAGAATAACCAAAATAAATTCAGCTGTAACTGCCAAAATCCTGGAAATTTCACGACAGGGGACAATTGTCAAATCAGCAAAACACGATGTAACTGCCACACAATCTGCTGTAGCTGCTGTATTGTATGAATATAAAACATGTTTGTTGGTGGTGTTTGGGTGCTGTCTAGTCCTTTACATGCGTCTCTTTGTGTCTGTCCGCTCACCTGTCTTTACGGCACATTGAGAAGCTGATCGAGCCCCTCTGAAACAAATCTCACTAGCAGAGCAGTAATTTCACAGGTCACAGCTCCAGCAAGATATGTGCGAGTCAGGGGTAAGAGTTGAGATGGGTCAATAATTCCTTCAGGAGTTTTTCTTTGGCACCAGCTGGTCCCTTCACGCCGGGCTCGGTCTAATCAGGGGGGCTGACCCTGACTGCTCCAGGCTCAGGTGGGACGGGGTGCTGCATGGGCGTCGAAACATTAAAAGTGGTGGAGGGGTTGAGAGACATAGTCAAATGGTGAAATGAACTACAGACATGGTAAAGTGTTATTGTTCAGTGTAAAGCCCAACAATGTGTCCTAAAATCCACCAATTTGTGACATGAATGCATAGAGTTGTCTGCTAATGGGCTCAATTGTTTGCATATCAAAAGAAGAAGTGTTGACAATGGCACTTATAGGTTGAGCATTTTTGATAATTGTTCAGAAAATGTGTTGAAAAGGGACGATGACATTGTTATGTGTAGGGTTAAGGCAGGGCTCGAGCTTGTAGTATTATTTATGCTGACATTTGTGTGCGGGTGCATTGTGTGCGCTGCACTTTTAGAGGCCCCCGCCGTGTGCCATTCCAATAAATTTCTCTGCTGTCTGTCACCTGATTGTCGCTATTGTCATGCTAATTACAACCCCACATGCAGAGGAGGAGAAAAAATAGATCTTTTTTAGATTCTGTCTTTGTGCACATTGTAATGAGCACTCCAGCCCCACCTATCCCCCTAATATCTCTCCTTCATCTACCCCATCCCATTTTCTACATGCGTCCTTTATGTGCCGTACAATCACTGCAACTATCAGCTCATTTAAAAAACCCTCAATTACCCACCGCCGTACACTCTTCCCAACAACCTTCAAAGGTGTTGTTAAATCTGGAAAAAATGCTAACATGCATTTCCCATTAAGTGTTCTTCCGCATTTGCAAGAAACTAGTGATTAGTTCTAACTGCGTGTCTTTGTCCACAGAAGAATAGGAGTTTCTTGTCAGTGCTGTAAAATGATGCGTTCTGAACAAGTATGCAGATGTAAAGATTGGACAGCTGAGACAATGGTGGGGAGTTAGGGTCAGGAGGAGAGGTGCAGGACAAGGAGGCGAGGGGCGAGAATAGATGAGATAGGAGACAAGAAGGAAGGAAATGAGAGAGCATAGGATTCAAGAACAAATGAGTCTGAAGAGATTCATGGGGTAACATGGTGCAGATAGGCCTTAGAAGGCACAGCGAGGACAGAAACGTGAGGAAATGAGGAGAGGAGATGAGGAGCGGGGGGGTGGGTGCGGAGTAAGATAAGGTTATTGAGTTTCTGTCTGTGTGTTTCGAACAGCCGCCCCGTGCATGCCACTTCCTAGAACCGAAATCTGTCCTGTGTTAAAAGCATCGTATCATTTAGTCCGGACTCTTAACATAAATCAATAAAAGCAGTTATTTCATTTTCTCATTTGTACCTCGGGCCGCCCCTCATTCGATAATGCGGTAATGCGGCCTCACCGGCGGCGCACACAGATAGGCACTCATAATGTAATTGTCCAGTTGTGTACAGTATCTATCGCTTCACATCGACACACCCACAAATAAACAAGCCCTCATAATATTATTTAGTCTATAGACCGGAGCTTCACTTGCATTCAAACTGAGAAAGCAGCGAAAACACTTTTACTTCGACTTAATGAAGAGACATTTGAAAAAAAGAAGCAAACTCCTCTCTGATCTATTCCATAACACACTCCACCTGGCACAACATCAATAGCCAATCTGCACACGCATCCATTCCCGGGGAGTTGGGTTTTTAGCTCTGCGAAACAGCAGTGTTATTTCTGGCAATGAAAGGCAATAAATTTGAATGAATATGAATGTGATTAGTTAATTACTTGCTTTCAGGGCGAAAAGGAGGAGCACTTGTTTATGGTGAGAATTTAAAGAGGCTCTTTTAAACGTATATGCCTCGTGACAGAGCGAAGAGAGTAGTCTATAGCAATGGGTGTTTGCACATGCTATTATGCGCCTGATACAAAGATACAGAACAAGTTAATACACAGTGTGTTGGTGTGTGGGGTGGCCTATATTGGCAACATCTGTTATCTTTTAGTGTTGTGGGGATAATTCTGCATGGCAGGTGTCCAGATGATGGCTAGCGATAGCACAAATTGTGTGTCAGTGAGCACATGCCAGGCTTGTAGGGCCCTCCAAAAGGAGACAAGGCGCTGAATGGATTTCATTGAAAGTCTCTCTTGACTCCCTCTCGCACCTTGGATCTGAAGGTTATATCCTATTCACCGATGTGGTTTACACAAACACACCAGAGGAACACTTACAGCGCAGCAACATGCTCTGACATGTAATTGGTTTTCGGTGGCTGTTTTTTAAAGGCTCTTTTCCATTCCACGGCTGTCTACAGTGTGGAATATGACATTTAGATTGCCCTATCTATGTTCAAGATGGATAAGTACACATGGACTGGTTAACTTTCTATTTTAAGCATTAATCCCATGAACCATTTCATTTGATGGTGCCTCAAACATGTTTATAATCCTACATACATTACTGAATTCAAATCTATAATGACCCCTATAGAAACAGGGTTGTGACATGTGTCTACACTACTCAGCCCTCATAATATGATGGTAAATGTTCCATGTACACTCATCACTTAACTTAATTAGCTTCTTTAGCTCCAGGAGCTCCGATTGATTGTCTCAGCCATTGGATTTAGTCACAAATGTCAAACTAGTATATAACATTATGAAACTAAGCATTGAGTGTGTCAGATATGTGGGCCTGATGCCAGAGGTCAGAGGCTTGTTTAAGATAATAAATGCATCCAATCTAATATAATACAAAATGGAGAAGAGAAATGTATTGTTACATTTGGACACATTAGTAAATATAATATGATGAAAAACAGTTATTAGTGATATTACAACAACATTACTCAGCCAAATTCTGCCCTTCTCCTTCAGAATATATTTCTATCTTTTCTACATCCCTAGTTTCAGAATAATTGTATTTCAAAACACATGCAAGCCCTTTTACAACAACACAATTCAACAATGAATCAACAGAAGACAGACACACAGCCCCTCTGATCAGGGCCCAAACTGTGGACCATCAAAACATTGTCCCTCCCTGCCTTCTGGTGCAGCCCTGCCATGGCTGCCACAGTCCCACACACAGCCTGCAGATACACACAACAAACTGAGGCCATGTGGAGATAAATGTGAGCAGCCGTCCTCACCCCCAGCACAAGAAAATCCAATTCTCTTTCACTTTTATCCCTGAGACTAATGTTACTGTCAGAGCGGACACCAGCTCCAGAGACCAGGTTCTGTTTGTGTGTGTGACCCCCACTGTTGTACGTGTGCTATGTGAGATAGTGAATTCATTTAGGCTGATGTATTGCTGTCTTTACCTACAATCTCTCTGTGGAGCTGTTCTGTCTTTGTCATGACAAGACTTTGACCAGTTGTGCTCTTCAACACCCTTTCTTTCCCTGGATACTGACCTACTGCAATCTGAGAACATCCGGGAAGGGTGCAAATTCTTATAATATGGGTGATTTTTCTCCAATCACTAGCTTCCGAGCTGGTAGAATGCTAACCCCTGGATGTTACTTAAAACTATTAGATATATATCCTGTGTACAATCTACTGCAACCTTTGTGCTGGTCCAGATGAGACCAGATAAGTTGAGAGAGGTGTATGAGGAAGACAATTAATACATAAAAAATTGCAGGCTTGGGGGCAAATGATTCGATGTAGCAACTAAAGTTAAAGCCTAAAAAATAGACAATTACAACTTAAATTACAAATTTCATCCAGGACAGTAAATTTCTAACGGTTATGCTGTTAGGCTTGTACTATTTTTCTTGCCTTGTCTATCTAGCATCTCTGATGTCTGATTGTGAAACTGTGACCTATTCATCACATTTGTCACAATCTGTGTCTTTACAAGGTCCCCCTTGACTTGCGTGCACCATCATTTGTAAAAACTCTTAGCCTTTTATGTTGCTTCAGTGGTGGCGGGGGGATGGTTCAACTGCCATGTTTTTTTACCTCTTCCTTCTACATACATGTGATTGCAGGTACTTTGTTAATCATTTGTAAGCCCCGGCAGATGCCACGCAGGCGACCGGGGTGCGCGGGGCCCTGTCAGTCAACACAAACACACAGCAGTGCAGGTGCAAAGAGATCTCAAACCACAACCCCTTCCCCCGCGAGGCTCATTAGTATTCATGAGATCTCAGGAGGCACACACGCACACACATACTGGAGTGGACCGGTCCATTCTAATTACCTACTGGCGTTTATGGAGAGGGCCTGATTAGAAGCTGTCAAAGTGACTGATGACGACATGCTAGTTATCCCAAGGGAGACAGAGGACCACAGCTGCCCACTTCTCTGGCCTCATGGCTTTATAGTTTGTTGCTAGTAAACTCCAAATAACAGCTACCATCTTGTGTTCTTTTTGTAGGTAAGCCAGTGATGATCATAACAGAGTTCATGGAGAATGGGTCTCTGGACACTTTTCTCAAGGTGAGTTGTAGTGTCTAGCTGCAGATGGGAGCAACACAGCAATGACACTGGTACCAAGGTCAGGGCTTAGAAGGTTTTTAAAGTGGAAAGTGGTGTCACGGTTGTAAAGATAAGTAAAAAATTGTTGAGTTTATATTTCCATTATCAAGATAGAAGTTCCTATTGTGAAAGCACCATACTCTATAGTGGCTTCAAAAAAAGATCAAAATAAACATTTCAGCTTCACAACATGGAGGTAAAACTTATAGTAAACCATTCTAAAACTAGAATCACTCAGTGAGCCAGAGATATTTTATTTCAGGGGTACACACTGTGCCACACAAATCTTATCAAAATACTAAATGTTTCCTTTTTAACGCAAGTTATTATACAAGGGAGAGAAAGGTGAAGGATAAGGAAATGTAAGGTTTTGCTGTGTTATTGAAATTGACAAAGTGACATCAGTGGGAGGAGTCTGTCACTCAATATGCCATTAACAGAATTGATGTCTTGAAGGAATTAGTCCTTCAAGTTTGGCTTCAGGGAGCTGCAAGAACAGAATCTATTAGATAAGATCATGCTTTACTTCTCAAATATTTGATATTTCAGATATTACTTTAAGGCTAAAAATACATGACCCGCTGTCTTCACTCTAAAATACATTTAATACTACTTTGCAGGCCCCAGTAATCCTCTTGTTTTAAGTCTCCCTTATTCATATTCAGCGCAGTTTGTCTGCCAGTAAAATCACTGCAATGCTATTAAGCCAGTGATGATAGCCCTGTCGCTAAACAGGCACCAATCCCATCGGCAACACTGAGGCAAAATAAAATGAATTCTGACAGATGAAAATGGCCGAAGAATATAATAGTGAAATACACAGCAACACGCATGAGGTGTGTGTTAGCTTAGTAAAAATGACTCGTAAAGAGTCAGCAGTGGCTCAATATAATTACAGAAACAGTTTTATAGTTTTACAGCTCACTCGTGCTACTGCTGACCATATGTGTCTTTAATTATATCACTGTTTATTAAGCAGCTGTCCCTAAGAAATAAGAACACTTCTATCAGAGGAGCCCTTTGACTTCCTGTTATATTATCTCAATGCAGAATATTGTAAAACATGCAGAGGCGGGGATAGTAGCTCAAATGGTGGGGGTGTGCAATATGGGGCTAAAAAGAATTGTATTGTAGTATGAAGTTATGACGTTCTGCTAATCTGGGAATTCTTACCCACCTCTACCAAATGGGACATTAAAACTACACTTAGAAATACATAGAACTACCTCTGCAAAAATCAAAATTTCCATAGTCATTTTTAATGCATCTTACTCATCACCTTGCTGGACCTTGTTGTCTGTTAGCTTTTGTCACTGCCCCCTCCTCACCACACTCCTCTTCCTGGCAGTCCAGTGTGGCAGGCAGATTGATAGAGGAAGTCTGTAGGTTTGTTAGACAGTCCAATCAATCAGCATCTCTCAAAACCACTGGCTAATTAACTTACTCCACAGCTGCCCAGTGAGAGCGCCTTGGATGGAAGAGAGGCGCTCACAGTGGCAGAAAGATGAGGCAAGATAGATAGATAACACAAAGAATCAAAGTAACATACAGACAAAGATGAATGAATATAGTCGAACATAGATGATATAAAGAAGGGAGGCTTGACTGATAACATGGATGGGTTTTTAACAGGGACCATTGGCCCGGGGCTGAAATAATTGGCAGGAGAAGATGAGCTGGACAGTCATTGATCAGCCAAACGCTAAACTCTCTGCCAACTCAAATCCGAGGTCTAGTGAGTGCAGTGGGCTCGCAGTCAGGGTTTGAAAGGAAAGTTTTGCCACAACCAATCTTTTGCACAAGTATTTTTCCTTATCCTCAATTGATCTTATAAGGAGTCTTATGCAGTATTTGGACCTTAAAATAATGTTTTTAAATGTTCATTGGTAGATCAATTAAGCTATCAAATGCTAACTAGGGCTAAATGCTAAAATGCTACCACTACTATGCCAAGTAAAACTAACTTTCTGCAACTAAAACTACAAACCATGACACATTACCTGTTTTTATGGTAGTCAAAATTAGGCATTCAAGGGTGTTAAAATTATCAAGTGCTTTTATTATCACTACCAATAGTACCAATATTAAATATGTGTAATATTTAATAACATCTAATCTCTAATTTGTGCAGAAACATGATGGGCAGTTCACAGTGATCCAGCTGGTGGGCATGCTGCGTGGTATCGCCTCTGGGATGAAGTACCTCTCAGACATGAGCTACGTCCACAGAGACCTGGCCGCTCGGAACATCCTGGTCAACAGTAACCTGGTCTGTAAAGTGTCTGACTTTGGACTCAGTCGAGTTCTGGAGGATGACCCAGAAGCAGCCTACACCACCAGGGTATGTATTTACGGCATGTATTTTTACAATGCGATAGCTTTTCAATCCATTCAATGTTAATATTGCATGTATCAAACAAAAATAGGTTATCATGAGACCTGATATGTCCTAAATTAATATGCTGATTTTCTTTTTTTTGCTACTAACACAATTTGGTAAATAGATAATAGCTTTCACAAATCCAGTTGCAGACATTATCAGCACACTAGCGAAACTTCAGGCGGATATATAATATAGTGTCCCTTACAAATAAATGAAGAAAGTAGTAAAACACAGCCCTTCCGCCACTGGCCTATTGTAATATGGAAAAGTCTTTGGTAATATCAGCATCCTTGCTCAGAAACCCAAACGTCAGTGAGTTAAACCACAGCGGAGTAACTCATCTAAAATGCCCACAAGGAGTTGGCATTATTCATATTCATAGGAAGTGTTGGGGATGTTATTTTTAATATGGCATTAGCATTGCCCTGGGAGGAGTGTATCAAGCGCTGACTGCTCTATTGCAATCATACGCACACAAACCCAGGCTGATGTCAGGAGACCTAGATGGAGAGCTGCAGGCGCTGGGGGTTGAGGTGGAAGATGGGGAAGAGAAGACAGAGGATATCAAATAAGACTGAGATCCAGGGATGAATAGGAAAAGCCAAGGGAAAAATCCAGTGAGAGCAGTTATAGGGAAAAAAGAAGAATGGATAGTGGTGGACTGGGGCTGTTGGAAGTGCTGCACCGAGTGACTTGACAACTTCGTCTTTTATTTGACTTTGACCAAGGCAAACTCAGGGAAGGCTAGGTGGTGCAGAGGCAGCCGCAGCATGTTAAAAAGCCAGCCCTATAGGTACAGTGAATGAATAGTGAGGTGGTTGTGTGGCTGTGTGTCAGACAAAACAAGTTAAAGGGAGGGGGGGGTGTATTGTTGCTTATTTAGATTATACAGCTATACAGCTTTTGATCTGTGCATCAACAACAAAGGCGTGGGTTGAAAAGCGGTAAAGGTTAATAAGAGTAGTGCTAGAAGAAGAAAGGCATAAGCAAGACAAAAGCAGCCGGAGTAAGTCCTTGTGACTGCAATAGACAGGCTGTTTTGTTAGATTGCTGTATAATCTCTGTTCATTTTATGGAGGTACCAGTCTGCTAATATACACCAGGAACTTAGCTATGCACAGAATGTTTTTATTTTTATTTTACAAAATGTCATGCGCGTGCTGACAGTGTGTGTGCCTGTCTACAGGGAGGGAAGATCCCAATCAGATGGACGGCCCCTGAAGCCATTGCTTACAGGAAGTTCACCTCAGCCAGCGACGTGTGGAGTTATGGTATTGTCATGTGGGAGGTGCTTTCATACGGAGAAAGGCCCTACTGGGAGATGTCCAACCAGGATGTGAGTCACCAATGCATTTATATTGTCTTATTTTACAGTAGAAATTGCCACCATATCAGTATACACTCAAATCAATTATTGACATACTTGGTCCAGCTGGCATCAACAACCACACCATGTTCAAAGTAATTTAAAGCACCTTCTTTATTCTAATAATTAGTTAACAGTATGTGCATTACTAAATCCATTGGCATCATGATGATTACTTATGTGAATTCAAATGAGTAAATGAGACTAATAAAGAGACCTGTGAATGTTACTATTATCATCACGAAAAGAAGAAAAACAAAATATACTTTATTTTTTTAAGGTGATCAAAGCAATAGACGAAGGCTATCGTCTTCCTGCTCCAATGGACTGTCCTGTGGTGCTTCATCAGCTCATGTTGGACTGCTGGGAGAAGGGACGCAGTGAAAGGCCAAAGTTTGGTCAGATTGTCACAATCCTGGACAAACTTATCAGAAACCCAGCCAGCCTCCGAGACCTGGCCAACAGCTCAGTATGGTCAGTTTGATAAAGAAAATCAGTTTAAAATAAAGATTATTTATTTTTTCCACAAATGTTTATACTTTATCATGATTTCTGAATCTTCTGTATGGATTTTAGATTTTTTTTTTCAATGGCATTTTGGAGTATTTTTTTTTAATAAAAAAATTTTGATATGTGGCTTACTATAATAAAAGTTGTATTATTGTTTAATACAATTGTATAATACGGGTTATTGTTTTTAACCCGTGAGTAAGCCAGTACTTGACAGCGAAATGTCATTTCCAGCAGGGAGGACCCACCAACACCAGAGTTCAGTGTTAGCACAGTAGATGAGTGGTTGGAGGCCATTAAGATGGGCCAGTACAAGGAGAACTTCTCCAGTTCAGGATACGTTAGCTTGGACTCAATACTCTACATCAGTGTCAGGTAAGTGGAGTTGTGAAAGTTTTCCAGAAGTTAGGATAACAGTCTTATTTTCAATATCAATGACAAGCATTATTATGTTCTTGTTTCAGTGAGTTGTCAAAGATGGGTGTGACTCTAGCGGGCCACCAGAAGAAGATCCTATCCAGTGTGCAAAGCCTGCAGACCCAGGGAACACATGTCCAAGTATAACAGTTTCCCTATGAACACACAGTGGGACACAGCCAAAATAGAGGCTCCTGTGAAGAGAACCCCGCTGAAATAGAGCCGTAATAGATACTCGGTACTGGGGCCACCATTGATTTGGAGACACACAACAACGGAGACAACATGGACGCTTGACTCCTTCACCTTTCCTCCTGCAGTTTCACCATTTACCCTGGTCCTAAATGGCACTACCGGCTTTAGCACTCAAGACACACCATTATAAAGCAATTCTGACACTTGCTCAACAACATGGCTACTACTGTACTCTACATGTAGTGCATCATATCAACAAGATTTTTAACTAAAAGAATTACAAAAAAACTTTATTTTGATTATGATCATCACTGTCTGTGAAGCATACAGTTGGTTTCTGCTGTTCATTTTGAATTCTCATTGTAAAAGCTGAAAAGGCCAGACCATGTGTATATGTGTAGATATTTGTTTATATGGGCTGCGTGTCCCACAACCATAGAAATGGACCTAACGTTTGTATTGGTGGTGAAGTTTATATTGCTCAAGTGTAATAAGATTTATTACCTAGTACATATAAAGGCCCCTGTCTGGATACAGAAAGCTGGGGAAAGAGGCAAGTTTCTGAACGATGAATGTGCAGAGTATATTGGGGAACTGGACCTTAGGAGGTAGAGTTGGGAGTAAAATGTGGCTCTAGCTCAAGAATGATTTGTTTAGTATATCTGACAAGGACAAGGGCTTCTCTTTCCCAGTGGCTGCTCTTCAAAACACTTCCTTAGAAACTAGATCAGGGGTGCAAATAAAACTGTTAGCACTACTCTCTTCCACAACTGTAGTGGGATATT
>JAVQJW010393556.1:0-12159 GCA_036025195.1 Hypseleotris klunzingeri
TTTAGTTTAGTCCTGGTTTAGACCTCATTTTGTGTGTTTTTTAGGCCAATTTATGTTCTGGTTTATTAATTTAGTCCCAGATCTGCTTTAGTCAGGCCTATACATGGATTTTGGATATAGTTTTTTTCAACAATGTTCAATCACATTCACACATAACATGTGTTTTATACATTAACAACAATAATATGAGAGTACTGACCTGGGTTTGATACAGAAGCGATACTGGATGAGGACAGTGATGACGAAGAAGACCACTCCCTCCACTGCCATCGCAAACAAGTTCCTCCCAACCATGTCCCACTCCAGAGGGGACCGCAGCCGGTTCTCCCCTAAACACAAGAGGAACCAGGTCAGAACCACAGAGAACTGGGAGAACAACTGATTCTACAAAATAAAGTGGATCAAAGAAAATTCTTTGTAAAAGTTCAGCAGCTGAGAATTGATATTTGATAACCTGTTAACTATTTAGTGCACATTAGTGCTAACTCATTTGTCAACATTAAATACATTTTTAATTTAGTACTTGTTTTCACCTGGCATAGTGTTGGTTTGCTCCCTGATTGTTTAGACAAGTTATTTCTAATTATGTCCAATAAAGTGGTAATTGAAAAACCACTGGTCTAGTCAACCAGGGCTTACTCTACTCTACCGGTAAAGTGAGGTAGTTTTAATTATTAGCTAGATCTATTTTCCCAGTTTCATACCAAATCTCTCGAGTGCGTCGGCCATGGCCTGGTTCTTGACCATGTCGATCAGGCCTCGGCCCAAACAGAAGTGAGGGAAGATCAGCAGCACATTCTTCAGGATGTCATTAATTCCACCAATCTCCTGCAACAATACAACATACAAAACATTTACTACATACACTGTCTAGAGATCTAGACCTGGACAAAATGTGGGATGTAAAATGTATTTAAGTGGGACAAAGCAGGACAATGTGGGACAAATGCTTATTGTCATCTAGAGGGTTGGCATGCGTATTTAGTCAAAGGGGTGAAAAGCATGTTTTGCCAATTTAAACTGCCCCGTACATGAATGAATTGCTTAAGGCCCATAGTTGCTGGGAGTGTGATACTGGACTCACATTGTTTCCAAACAGCTCCATGACAAAGGTGGAGATGCTGCCGTTGATCCCGATGAGGATGTTGGCACTGGTCAGGACCACATAAGCCGTGGACGGGATGGTGAAGAAGAATGAGGCGGGGTACATCAACGGAGTGATCGACCAACTGCAAAATACACAACAGAGCATTGGTTCTGAGCATTTGTTTTATGAGTTATCGTTTCTACTAAACCGAGACTAAATCAGGTAGAAAGAAGAATTTAAAGGAGTACAATGTAAGGATTCCTGTAAAAAACAAAGCTGCATCACATTTAGAGGGATTTTTTTATACACCAAGACCTGAGCCTCACAGTGGAGTCTACTGCTATGAAAGTCAGCCTTGAGTAACAGAACAAAGAACAGACACTATGTTACTGTGGCATTAAGTAAGCAAAACAGGTAGTAAACACTTTTGGAAACAAATCTGAACCAGAAAAAGTACCAACAATGATACCCATAACACAGTTTGAACTACGTGTTTCTTACCCATAGAGCAGCAGCAGCAGAGCCAGCACAGGAAGATTAGTTGAAGAGACGTAGGCTTTTTGTTGGAAACAGACGAAGATGAGGATGACGAGGGTCGCAGGAACCACATAGTTACACTGAAAATAAATAGTAACAAGGAGGATCACTTTTAGCCACATCTGTATGTAGAGAAATTGCTTTTTGTGTATAAAACAAGCAAGGAAAAACAGTAAAATATTGTTGTTTATGCCATTTAATTTTTTTTCCGTGTCATTAAATTATTCAATTTTTATTGATTTATTTTATTTTGTAATTTTGGAACTTTTTTCACCAAATAATTTTTACTCTAACTTGAGTATAGGTGACTACTTTTTTCTTATACTATACACAATCTATTGCTACCCTATCCACCACTGATTACAGGTTGGAAGCGTGTTTGTTTTTGAAAAGGTATGTTTGATTTGCGTCTCACCATGTCCCAGATGAAGTTGGCCACCCAGTACAGCAGGGGGTGCACTCCACTGATGAACTGCATGTGTTTGGCTTTAGACACTCTCTCTTGGATGAGGAAGACCACAAAGCTGGCCGGGACGAAGGACATGGCGAAGATGACACAGATGGACACCAGGACGTCCACTGAGGTGGTGACACTGAGGAATACACACACAATTATGAGATTTACACAAGCAACAATGTACCAACAAATTGTAAATAAAAGTGTTGATAAGTTTACAATCCTGCAAACCCCAAGTTCTGTATTAAACTACAACTACTACCTTTTTAATAG
Organism: Hypseleotris klunzingeri; assembly: GCA_036025195.1. Taxonomy (NCBI): domain Eukaryota; kingdom Metazoa; phylum Chordata; class Actinopteri; order Gobiiformes; family Eleotridae; genus Hypseleotris; species Hypseleotris klunzingeri. The sequence continues at coordinate 2,355 of JAVQJW010393556.1, forward strand.
CTGATTAATAACATTGGACATCTAATGCTAAAATGCATGATATCATGTATGAAGACTGTCAATTTGAAGTCTGTGTGCCCTGTTACATGACAAAAAATGTAGCTAAATGCCAAAGTAAATAGACTTAGTTTTTATGTAAATGTAAATATTTTGCAATAACGCAGTGGACTTCAATCTGGTAAAATGTGTTGTGAATAAATAAATATTTTACTCATGATTAACTTATATTAGTCTTTGGCCTTGTTTTAGCCCTTTATGAGGTTATTGAATAGTTATGAAATACCAAATGTTTTTATTATATCAAAAAAAAAGAAAAAGAAAAACTAAACTATACCAAACACACTGGGCCTAAGCTCAGTCTAACAGATACTTACAGTGCGACCTGTGACAGCTGTTCTTTGGTCAGGTTTAGAGGATGGTTAAAAGCAGTGATTCCGTAAGCACTGGGGTCTGCGTCTGGAGGTAGAGCAGCTCTCATGATCCCGTTGTTCATGACGTTAATGAAAGCTCCAATACTGTGCCAGCCTTTGTTATTGAACCAGATCTGAAAGAAGTTTGTAAAAGTTTATTATAGAAATCTAAATACATGTAAATTACAATACACCCGTAAATACAGTAAGTCAGTCTGGTGTACTCTACTAAACTTAAAATTGTACTTATTGACAAAAGATACTGAACGGTAGAATAACAGTAAGTAAGTAATACTGTATTTATGTTAGGTAGTAGTCAGACCTTGACGTTGTTCTTTGTGTCCAGTCCATTGATAAATCCAGACAAACTGTCCAGGAACCGGTCAGCTGCTGCCCCCTACAGGACAGAGATGATATGCCAAGCTGGTAAGATTATGAACTTAATATTTGAAAACTCTATATACAGCACATCTGTGGCAAGCTTTGTATTTCAACTATGTTTGTTTGCATTGTATCTGTCAAATAAACAAATAAAAAATAGGATTCAAAACATCAAATATTTTCTGAGGTTTAACATACTTTCTCCAGTTCATATATCTTGCGGACTCTTTCGATAGCGTCATCAATCTCATTGGCTGGAGGCAGAACCTGAGTACTCCTGGCGCCCAATGAAAACCCTCCATACCTGCAGGTGAATACACAGGTGCTCAAAACATGAATAGACAGTGTGTGATTGGTCGAAAATGTGAATAAAAGAGGAAGAGAGAGAGAAGACAATAGAACTGACCTGAATTCGTTCACCCAGACTTTGTTCTTCAAACTGAATTGGAGACAGATGTATTTTAGTCAAATAAAATGATTGATACAAACACATGTCACAGAGAAATATTGAAATACAAAACCTAACTGTGATTTTAATTTATGAGAAGAAAGAACACACAGAGAAAAACAGGAAGTTGAAAAGGATGCTAAATACAGTAGTAACAGAAGACAGCAAAACATTAGGTTTCAACAATGTAGGGTGTTATTATTCTGGCAAACTTTAGTTATTCCTAATTAATTATGTCACTACTACCCACACATCCTGTTATTATATACAACTTTAATTTGACCTCTTTCAACTTTCAACTGTTTGTACCTCTTTCCGATGATCTGGGCATAGGTTTTGACCAGATAGTCCGAGATGTTCCTCCCTGTGAGGTTCTGGACGGTGTCTGTTGCACTGAGCTTCATCTGAAATGAGAATACATTTCTTTGTTGTTTTTCTTCTTTGTAGCAAAAATGTGACTGATGTTTCCTACTTGTGAATTATACATTATACATGGAATTTTATCTAAGGGGGTGGATCACTTATGTAGGAGCATTTATGCAGTACTATCTGTAATAAACAAAAAGGTGAGGCTGTCCACTGTATCCGTTTAGTGGTATAAAGATGTGACAAGGGCCAAACCTTTATTTGTTTGGATTTAGTCTTGGTTAACCTTAATCATGGTTTGCTTCTGATTTAGACAGAGTTTAGATCTGGTCAATTCCTGGATGAGACCTTATTTACTGTAGTTCCAGTTTAGTCCTGGATTGAAACTTGTTCAGATTTTGGCCACAGAAGTTTAATTCACCAGATTGTTATTGTAAATAAGAACATGTTCTTAATAGCTTACCTGGTTAAATAAATAAAAAAATAAAAAAACAAAAAAATAAATAATTCAATGAAATAAAAAAATGAAAATACAAATCTGATTGAGTTTCATACCTGAGGAGGTGGCAGTCCTCCTGCTCCGGGCGGACACTCTGGGAGCATCCTCTTGTTGCCCTCACAGCTGCAGAAGCAGGCCGGAGACGGGTCACTCATCGACCAGTTTCCAGATGAGAAGACTTCATGGACGTCCGCCTCGACCCCTGGAGTGGACCATTCCTCGTCCCCCATCGTACAGGGCGCCTCACTGGAAAAACACAGGATAAAACAGATAAAATACCTGTCAAACTGAATGACGGAATTTTTTAAAGACACAAAATACAACAGCTCAAAATCAGTATTGGCAGATATCCAATTGGTTGACTAACACTGGCAATTGGCACCAATGCCTCTGTGTTTTTGTACTTTTGAATAATCTTCCAAAAATTATCGTTGTCAGCCTTGAATTTCCATGTTTGTGCATCCCTAAAATTAAGCAAAAAAAAACAAAGATTGCTTCATGATTGTTCTTACGGTATGGAGTAATCTTTCATGCAGCGTGTCCCAAAGCCAGGATCGTCCAGTAGTGTGTTCAGTAACTTCTGCATGTTAGCATCACTTGGAGCATCATCACTGGTAAAACAAAAACAAACCCAACTTTTAATGACAGCATAATATAATATAATTTTGGGTTGTAATCAGGACATATGGAAGTCAATTAACATAAATAAATGTATCATTTTTACCTTATAAAAGTAACTTGATCCTCATACATCCAGGGCTGTAGCTCTAAACTTGGATATTTCCCAAACGGAGGCACTATGAGGCTGAAGACTAGAGCGATGCACACAAACACAGCAGGAAGAACAATCTGCAGAAGAAGTATTAATAAAAAAATACAAGTCAAATAAAATATACTACTTAATTCTGCATTTTGAAAACTAAATAACCAAACATTTTACCTGAGCAAAGAATCCTTTATGTGAGCGTCGAGCATAAAGAAACCGTTTCCACATCAGAGCTATAAACTGCTGCTTCCTCAAACCCCAGCCACTCACACTGTAGGAGCCTTTACCGTCAGTACAGTTCAGCCAATCTGAGTCCTCCGCTGAAAAACAAAAAGACAGAAACAAATCTTTCTAAATTTAAATTGAAAAAATGAAATTATTAAATTAGAAAATAGTTAGTTCCCCACTGGATATGATAAGTACCTCAGTGGATTGGCTCAGTGGTTCTAAAACTGTGGTATGCGGACTACTAATATGCAAGCTCTTATACAGTATGTAGTAATCAAGTACTGCAGCTAAATTGTTGATTTAGATTAAGAGCCTGTCTAGTTCTTGTTTTAGTCTTGCTGTAGTCAGGGGATTGTATCTAGACCTGGTATAGTCCTGGTTTAGATCTGATTTGGTTCATAATTAGTTTTGGTTTAGTCAATATTTTGTTGTTTCTTTGTAATGCTTTTTTCTACTTGTACGTTTATGTATGTTTAGGTTTTCTTCATTTCATAAGATAAAAATTATGTCAATAATCATTACCAGGGTCTCCGTCCGACTCATTGCCCTGCAAGTCGTCTTCTGTCAGGGGCTTGAGGCAGCTCTGATGGTCTCCTCCTCCAAAAGCATGGGTCCTACGTCTGTGGCGCACAGGAAGGGTCCCATCTGAGGTTATACAAAACATGTTCACTATTAGTGTGAGCTTCTTAACAATAGGAAAAAAACCCTTTTTCAGTCAATGCTGTGGTTGAGGATTTTCCTGTAACGCCTGGCTGGCTCGCCAAAAGGACAATTTGTCTGTGTCTGCTCACCTGAAGGCACCTCTGTGTCCACTCCATTATCTTCTGCGACTTTCAGGAAAATCTGCAAAAAAAAAGAAAATTTGTGATCAGTCTTTTTATATATACTTTTTTTTCATCCTTTGGGTCATTGAGTCTATGTAACTCTTGTCTTTACTTTTACTGAGACTGATCATTTTACCACTTAGTCGCTAATGTGCTAAAAAAAAAAATGTAAAAAGCTAACATATTGTTCAGTTTTGTAAACTTGCGTGACTATTATGCCAAATGTTAAGTTGCCTGATCATATTTTAGACTTCTACTTACTTAGGAAACAGTCAGTTGATTTTACAGTGTCCTTTTACCGTCAAAATTTTTTTTATTTGCGTCGGTCTATTCAATGTTGTATTGGGGAAGCCCTAATAAAAATGCCCCCCAGAAAACCCACAAACATTACCTCCTCCAAGCTGGTGTCAGACACTCCATAACTTGAGATACCAAGGGGGTGTAGGTTCTCGTCCATGGCCCTGAAGAGCTCCACAAATCCACCATCTTTGGCTGCAGAGTACGGCAGGACATAAGTGAGCTCATGCCCCAGGTCCTCCACCAGGCGAGCGGCCGGGACATGCCCCAAGATCAGAGCTGATACCTGGGCTACGTCAGCGGGCCTCAGGGGTGGCCCTGGAGGTGCCTCTGTGTCTGGGACTGAAGAGGCTCCTACACTGCTGCTCGGGGGGTCTGCAGAAAGAGGTAGTATAGACAATTTCAACAATTCTCAACTCTCAACACTTGAAACACTACAGATTTTAAAGATTTAAAAGCAAGTTTTTTGCAACATGGTAGATTTTCCAGAAGGAGAGCCACCAAGGCAGTCCAATAAATGGAATAATTATCAGGATAAATACTGTTATTTCTTCTTCATTAAAAGAAAACCTTTAGCCTTTAACCAACAAATAGTACAATATTTATTTAAAATAATCTTACCGATAGTAGCAGCTTCACTCTCATGTTCAGAGCCCAGCCCTGCATCACTGGAGCTGACAGAGGCCCCATCTGCATCCTTTGACAACACAAGAAATCATAAAATTAAAATATTAAATGAAAACACAGAAATAACAACTATAGGTGCCACCTTTAAAGAAACAAAGGCATATGTCTCCTACCACTTGTGACGAATTTTCCATGAGTGACACAACGCAAGAAAGCTCTATACAACTATTCAATTTTTAAAGTCTAATATATTGTAAAAGCAATTCCCAAAGAAGCCAATGAAAGTACTAATACTAACATTATATTTGTTTATTTTTATAGCATTAGTAGTACCTTCTTGCATTCAGACACAGTAGAAGAGGAGTTCCTGCAGGAGCTGATGGAAGGCTCTGGTTCCTTCTTGACCAGCGTGAGGTAGTAGCCTGTTCCGAGGTGAGTTTTTAAGAAGAGAGATGAGCCCACACAGCACAGTTTCCCATGAGAGATGATCGCGATACGGTCTCCCAAAATGTCCGCCTCGTCCATGTGGTGGGTCGACAGGATGATGGTACGACCTAGAAAATAATTATATATATCAGAGCAAAAACAACACTATGCTAGTTCAGAAACAGAACAAAACAAGGTCTGAACTATAGGTCGTTTCATCATAGTTCCAGTTCACTCACCTGCCCTGTACTTGAGCAGCAGGTCCCAGATTCCCCTCCGAGCGAATGGATCAACACCGGCCGTGGGTTCGTCTAGAATCACCACTTTAGATCCTCCCACGAAGGCCAGGGCCACGGAGAGTTTCCTCTGCATGCCCCCGGACAGAGCGCTGGTGCGGGCTGTGCGTTTGTGAGGCAGCCCTGTGTCACGGAGAATCTGCTCCATCTCACTCTGCACCTGAGTCTCAGTCAGGCCTTTGAGACGAGCGTAAAACCAGATGTGCTCCTCCACTGTCAGCCTGTAGGGGGTGTAAACATGGATTTCTAATATTTCTTTAATATTTCTATTTATTTGCACAGACGTTTTATACTATGTTGTACATATTATTCATAGACCTCATAGAAACATGTACATGTAGCATTATCTCCACCCCATTATCTAACATCCAAACAATAAATCTTAAAACTAATTTTATTGGTATTCTATAAATTCAATTATAAAATTATTTCATGTACTCCCATCAATGTGCTTGCATACCCCTAGCAAACCCTGTATCCCCTTGTTGCACTTTGTTGGATATCAGATGATGCAAGATGTTCTGACCAACATGTTGTCAGATACAGTATTTCTGCTGAAGTTTTGGATATTCCCCCCAAAAAGAAAAACATATTGAAAAGCAACCAGTAGTGCTTCAATATATTTTAAACGTTTTGATTCATGCAGTTCCTTTCCAGTCCTGCAGGGGGAGTGTAACTCACATGCTGAAGAGGACGTTGTGTTGAGGACAGACTCCCAGACTCTGTCGAATAGAGCTTAGATCCGTCCTGATGTCTCGACCCAGGATATATGCTGTCCCTGAGGTGGGCGGGAAGAGGCCGGTAAGAATCGACCTATAGGAGAGATTGGAGGTTTAAAAACAGCCAATCAGAGGAGCTGTAAGGATAACATGTTGGTCCTAGTGTAACATTGTTTGTTCTTTCATGATTGACAATGCTGAACGACAATAAAGACTAACCTAATCTAGGTTGACCAGATCATAATGGACAACTTTTAGGACATATACAGAGAATAATAGAATCATCATAGAAAAATGAATGACTGTAGATGTTAAAGGGGATCAGAATATGCATACCCTCAACTTGTAGGATGCTGATTTTGAGCTTAAAATCCAATGCAATGTGGGGCATCTGGTCAGCCTAAACTAATCGATCTAGTTGTCCCCTGGTCTGTACTCACATGGTGGTGGTCTTGCCTGCACCGTTGTGTCCTAAGAAGGATGTGATCTGTCCTTCGTAAAACCCTAGCGTCAGTCCGTCCACCGCCAGTTTGTTTCCATGACGATATACTTTCACCAGGTCCTCAATGTACACGCCCGGGTCCAGGTGAGCTGGCTCCTCCTCCATACAGATGGCTGGTAATGATGGGTAAGGGTTAGGATAGGTATTTACATAGAAGTTAGTTGGAAATGAACAATATTCACAATATTACTACATGTTTATTATGACATTATCATATTAATACCCCATTGTAAAGTTAAGCAGTACTGTAGTAGTTTTTTAGCCACTATTAAGAATCTATTGTAAGTGAAAATAAAAATAGAATAAAATACAAAAAGTAATCCAGATGGACTCATTACGCAACCCTCAATTTTAGTTTTTTTTTATTGTATGACTTGTTACTAGGTTAAAAATAAGAATTAAAAGGTTTTCCAAGAGCAGATAGGAAAGAACACCACATTGTAATTTACAGTGTAGTATTAATAACAAACTACCCGGAACTACTTTAGGACCAACCACAGCCAATAAGTGAAAAAGCACTGCATAAATTCCATCCCATTTAAGATTTTATCAGTCACATTGATGTGAGTCTGACTCACCTCCCGGGTTTCGTCTGCGATTCAGAGGCACTTTACTGCCTCCATCCTTTTCTCCAAACCAGTAGGATTTACTAAAGGGGAAGAACCAGGGGCGAGGGATCCCATACTGACCTGAGAGGACAGGGAAAGACTGGTTAGACCTGGTTTAGTCCACATTGAGCCTGGATTAAGATTTTCAAAATAGACAATAATCAAGAGGTGCAGCATCCTAATGAGTTAGTAAAAATATATTAATTTAGTTTAAGTAAACATTACTTACGTTTGCGGGGAATTTTTTGACATGAACCGATACTATATTGTCTCAAATATGTATTGGTCGATACCCACATTGCAAATGCGCAAATACAGATGAATATGTCTATAATGATTTCTTAGTATCTTTATTTAATAACTAAGCAAGCATCGAGAACAATATCTTGCCAAAAATCTTGATATTGGTATCGAACACAAAGTTTATAAAAAAAATTGATATTGGTCTAGAATTGGTCTCCGTCTAAATATTGTTTTGCGTATTATTTCACCTCGGAGAAAATAGCAGAAAGTAAAAAGAAAAGAAAGGTTTACCATTGCAGTTGGTCTTGAACCAGGTCCAGAAAGATTCGAAACAGAAAGAGGGAAAAGAAAAAAAAGACCAAAAAATGAAAGAAAGATGAAGAAAATAATACTAAATGGAAATACAGTATAGAGGCATTGGTTGTAAGGGAGAGAACAAGGTTTGGTTGGATTTGTAGAAACATAACTGAGTGCAGTTCAAGAGTTCATCTTACTTGAAGCCTAAATAACTTTTAATAATTAATGAAGTAAATAGATTGAAATAGATTAAGTTGTAATAGATTAAATACACGTGACATAATGGAGTTGTAAAATCATTTTAAAAATAATTTTGGTTGTTGGTACCGGAGCCATTAAGATAAGCGAGTTGCACCAGCAGACATCCAAAAAATGTGAACGTTGCAGCATTCAAAAATGAAAAGTTAGCACAATTGTTAATGCATTAACTGAACGGCTAATTCTGGAACAATTGAGCTCAGGGAAGTGCTGTTTAAAAACTGTCCCCAATGGAGTTGCCATAACGCTGCTTTTCTATGGCTATGGTTGGCGCAAAATGGGTTCCATGCCAATCTAAGCCACAGTTCCCAAGGCAGCTTTGGCTACAGAAATAGTTTACCACCACCAATGTATGATTGTGTCGTCAATAAATAATAGACTCAATTGAAAACCACATTAGAGTATGTTAGTTTAATATAGATTTTAAAGTGTAACCTTACCTGGGAATACTGCCTCTAAGTACCAGGTGAGGACTCCGTACAGAAAGGCGTCCATGTACATGAGGCCAATAGCGGTTCTTAAACTGAAGTCATCTGCCTCCAGAGGGCTGTAGAGGAGGTTACTCCACTGGATCCCCACGCCCTGCTCCTCAAACAGGGCAAAATACTCACATCCAAACCCAAACGCCACCGGAGACAGCAGGCTCTGAAGGGGGAAGAGGTTTATTACTATTTTAGATACACGTAGTTTGATTGAACTGATGATGTAACAGAAATTATAAAGGAAAGCTGAATTCCAATGCTCCTACCAAGCTAAACATAGTACGATCTTAGAGACATTAATTTAAGAAAAAGAACAAGGTACGTTTTTACAGCAAAACGTTTTATTTATCTCTTTCTTACTGCAGCCCACATTGATTTAACACTACTGTTCATTCTCTTCTGTTGCATTTGCTTATCAATGTCTCAATTTGTTTAAATCCACATGTAGGCTGTCTTGCTTCGTTACCGGCATCTGCCACTTTTCTGTGGATTTCTTGAGAAATCCATTTATGTGTGTGAGTCATCAGATTCAAAACTGGTATAGAGAGTCTGGCTTGCCAGAGCAACAATGGTGTACTAAGGAGGTACCCTTTCTCCAAAACATTTACTTTGTTTATTGCTTGAATAAAACATCTACTGTAGTTTAAACATCTAGTCTAGTACTCTCCACCTATATCTAAAAAACTAAGTAAACAGCAAAAAATAAGTGTAGACAATTACTTACAGCAAAAACCTTGGCTCCAAATCCTATATAGTCTGACCAGGCCACACAGAGCACATACGGGAGGTACAGAGTGAAGTAAATGATTCCACCACAAGCTGCCGCGAGGTTCGCTCGAGCAAACGCTGTACTCAACAGAAAACACTGCATTATGGTCACCACCGCAAACGAACCCAGGAAGAGGAACACCACCCCAGGATCACTGTATGGGAGCAGGTTTCCCTTCTGTAAACACAACAGGAGCACGGTTACAGGGATATTAAATACAGTTGATTTAGTGGATAATTTGCACAAAGTTCATTATGACGTTATATAGAAAAAACACTTTTTCATTTTATTGTCATATTATCAACATATTATATCTCAATTGTGAAGTCCTCTGAGGCAACTTGTTGTGATATAGGGCT
>JAVQJW010393637.1:0-10282 GCA_036025195.1 Hypseleotris klunzingeri
ACTTATATATAGTACTGGTCAAGTCCAGATTGAATAATTATGTCTGACAGGTTCAGACTTAAATCTAAAGTATTGAATTATTTTTAATATTTATAAGAGAAAATAATAATAACTATAAATGTGTTCAATTGCTTGTGTTTTATATGTGTATTTCAGAAAATGGCAGATGCCTGTTACTTGCACTGGAAGGCAGTTTGTGTCTCCTTTATTTATGAAATATGTTTTTGTATACAATGTAAAACTTTCATTGCAATAAACTTTTCGCCTGGAATACAGCTGGCTAACTTTTAATATTCAAATTAGGCCTAATCTATGTGGGGAAATATTGTAAAGACGTATAACTACTTAAGTAAAATTGTGTATGTTAACATAGCAATACAAATCACAGTTGTGCACACCGTTCAGGCCATGTTTTATGTAACTGAGTGTTGAGAATGTATAGGCTATCCCATATCCGAGTTGAAATTATCTAAACAAACTCACAAAACCACAATGCTAAACAAGGACTAAACCAAGACGAAATCGAGTCTTCAAGACCAATTAAAAACAAGGCAGGTTTAAATGATGACAGTGAGTCTGTGTCTCACATTTAAATTAGTCTAATTCCCTGTTTACACTTTATGCAAACATTCTATCTTATAATTACCCCTACAGCAAGAGTGCCAAGGATACCTCTTCCGATGTCAAAGACCCCCCTGACACTTATTTAGACCCTCATTATAACCTGGTAAATACATGATCTGTCCCCTGTCCCACAAACTGTAAACACCAAGCCTTAACAGTATTACTCCGCAAACAATTGCGTCATACGCCTTCCACTCAAAACAATAGTCCTCGTGGTGCTTGTTTGTATCATATTTTCAGCTAATTTGAAAAGCGGATACCATATTAAAGTCTATCAAAGCATACCACGGGAAATTAGAACAAAATCGACACTTATATTAACCCCAGCCACGATGTAAACAAAAACCATAAATAAGATCCGGCTACAAGCACAGGAAGCTAGGAGAGGGTCATGGCGCCCGACTAGAAAGAAGCTTGAATGTTCTCTAACTAACAACGGCGCAGTTCGGAGCTTCTACTCAAAGAAATACCCCAGCTTTATATACACGGTAAGAGAAAAGAACGGTGGTTCTTGTTCTACAGACAGAAACTGGTTTAATTTTCTTCAGGGGGAGTTTTCGGGCGGTCGGTATCTCAGGCCCTTGAGGTCCCCAGTAGAGCTCTCAGATTATTGCCTGAGTGGAAAGCGGTGCTGCATAAAATGGCGCCGTGGAGCAGGCAGGGTGAAGGGCAGCTAGGCCCCTTCACTGCAGAGGGCTAGCACGGTCAACCAATAGTAACACAAACCTCATGCTTTGATTATCTTCCCATTTAATTACTCAAATTGCAGTGTGAGAGGTCCCGTGTTCCGAGATGTCGTCTGTGTTTTTACTACTATCAATGCTACTCAGAAAGCTAAAGGCTAACGTTAACACCATCAGTACAAAGCAGCTAACAGCAATCTGTCTGACTCTGACCAGATTCACAAGAAACATAAACTTTCCCCGAACAGTACCTCCTGAGGCTGCGGTTTGTGGGATTGCATTAAACTAGCACATAATGTCTATAGGACTATATGGTTGCCTCAATGCCCACTAATCTACTCTTGTATACCATTACCCACCCTTTTAATAAGCTACGAAATCAATGTCATCAATGTTGAGCTGTGCAAATAAATAATACTATGTCAAACACTTATGGGCCGACCGAGAGTGAGTGGAATAAAATAAGATTTAGGATTTAAAGCTATTAGTTTGTTGAGAGATACTATATTTTTAAGTTGGTAGGCTTTATCAGAAATAATGACCAAAGTGACCAATATACATATATAATACAAGGTCTGTAGGCTTACTGTTTGGTTCTAATGATGGGTATATGTTTTGTGCCAGTAATGGATTCTGAGGAGAATGAGGTGGAGAGCAGCAGTGATGCTGGTCCATCCGGGATGGAGGAGCCCTCAGAGAGTGGCATGGGCATGGAGTCGTCAGAGGCCATGTCTGCAGACAGCAGTGATGCTGCTGCCTCTCACACACAAGCCCCAGAGTCTGACTGTCATGTGGGACAGAGCTCAGAAGGGCTGGTGGTAAGCACTGTTTTGAATACTATTTATACAATCACTCTGTCTTGGTAGTATCTAAACACTTTTGTTTTTTGAAGGTGTTTATTCCAGAGACCAGCTCTAGCACCGATGTCAGAGTGTCATCAGTGCACCTCCCGGACTCCTCATCAGTCGCTCAGTCCACCAGTGTGTCCAGTGTGTCCACGGTCACTCAGTCTGTGCTGGTCTCTGAGTCAGCCCAGGTGCTGGTCCACTCCAGTGCTGTGTCAGAAGGAGCCATGATGGTTTCTGACTCTACAGCCTCTACCTCATCGGATCTGGGCTCTGCCATTGACAAGATCATTGAGTCAACCATTGGCCCAGACATTATGAATGGTCAGTTTGCAGAGCCGAAATGCTGTCACTAATATGTTTTAACTGATATTTTATACCAGTCCTTTTCTTTTGAATTATTAGGCTGCATTGCTGTAACAAGTGCTGAAGATGGAGCAGCAGAAACAACTCAATATTTAATTCTTCAAGGACCAGATGATGGTGCGTAAAGGCCTTTAATTACTATTCCACTACCTGTATTTAAACATTTGTCAGTTTAGGTGACCATTTATATACCCGGTAAATCACATCTATTTTAAAATATTATTTTTTTTAATTTGTTACTAGGTGCTCCTATGGTAGCCCAGATGTCATCTTCAGCTTTGTCTGATCATATAGCCATAGAAGCTCTCAGTGAAGGTCCTACATCCACATGTATGAACCAGAGAGACTTGCAGCGAAACCTGGAGCCTGACCAACCAGACGACCAGCCAGGGCACTCAGGATACCCAGAGGACATGAGCAGTCAGCCTGACCAGCCTCAGCACTCTTCCCAGTACATGGACTGTAGTGCAGATGGCCCTGATCAGACCGGAGAGTCCTCGTCTTATGTGGAGTGTTCAGGTGAGGAGCCCGACCAGACCCGCTCCCAGTCTGGGTTTCCGGACTACAGTGGGGACAACAGTGACCAAGACATGCCTGGATACGTTGAATGCAGTGGAGCTGACTCAAACGCCACCAGCCATGGTCACTATGTGGTGGAGTGCAGTGCTGGATATCTGAAGCAGACTTTGCGCAGTTACATTGACAGTAGTGCAGACCACAAGGCCCAGTCGAGTCGGCAGTATGTGGCTGAGTACGGTGTGGAGTCTGCGGACTCTGAGCAGCCAGGGTGTTCTCAATATCAGGTCCGAGATGATGATGATGATGACGATGAACAAAATCAGGACCCTGACCAGCCGCAGCACTCTCAGCAGCAGCCTCAGCACTCATGCTACACTGAAAACAGCAATGGTCCAGAGGCCTTGCTGTATGCTGACGAGAGCTCTTCTTCAGACCATCCCGTTGCAGACACAGCAGGTTCATGTGGTCTTCCTGAGGCTCTTGAATGTGGAGAGAGCCAACCTGGACCTTACATCAGCAGCAGTGGCACATACACCTCTCACTCAGAGCCTGAGTCTGCCCAGCAGTGCTCCCCCAGTCAACAGGAGCACCAAGGCTCCCAGGGCTCTCAGTACCTGGGTGGTGTCTCTAGGGAAATGGAAACATCCACAGTGGCAGAGGGCTCAGGGGCCCAGCCTCCTAATCTGGCTGAACTTGAGGAGATGATGGAAGTTGTGATTGTACAACAGTTTAAATGCAAAATATGTCCGTACAAAAGTGCCTCCAAAGATACACTTATTAACCACATGAGAGACAAGCACTTCAGACCTACAGGTAAAAATATAAATGGTTAAACATTAAATGAGACCCTTACTAGCAAAATTGGTGATTTTTATGTTTTTTATGTAAAGGAGACATGCCAAAGAAGCGTAAACGTGGACGACCCCCAAGGAGTGAGACATTGGCCCGACGTCAGGCTGAGCAGGAGCGAGTTGAAAAGATAAAAGCCGAACAGAAACAGGCGGAGCCTCAACCGGCTGTGGATGAGGAGGACGACATCGTGGACGCAGGTGCCATTGATGATCCTGAAGGTAAGGATCTCGGAGCCTCCAAACATGGATGTGAGCCATACAGAACCAGAGTGACCCAAGTTTGATTTTAAAGCTAAAAAAAATCGAATAATAAGTCTTTCTTGCAGAGGATAGTGACTATAATCCTGCTGAAGAAGACGGCAAAGGAAGACCACCTGCTCTGCTGAAAAAGCCAGCTCCACCTAGTTCCTCCTCTGAGGGGCGTCCCAAACGTAAAGTGGGTCGACCACGAAAGTACACACCTCTGGAGGAAGGATGTAGTGACAAAGGTTACATTATACACCGATTATTAATAACATTTTGAAATAGCTTAATTTCTATAATTTTTTTTGTTATTGTTTGCCGTAATTTGTTACAGAAGCAGAAAGTAGTGCTAAGAAGCCAAAAAACACTGAAGATGTGAGTGCACCAGAAGAGGCAAGCTCTTCAGGCCTAGATAATGGCCAGGCTGGATCGATTGAAGGAGATGCAGCAGAAACAGCAATAAGTCAGTCTGACTCCGAGAACAAAGACCCTTCTTCCATCCCACAACCAGAGGAGGAGTTCTTCCCACGAAAACGAGGTCGACCATCAAAACGCTTTCTAAGAAAAAAATACAAGAAGTATTTAAATCGCAAGTAAGTTTGAAACTATCAGTATTAATCCAGGTTTTATAAGGATTTATAATTATGTCATTTATCTTTTTAGTCGGTATTACAAATCCCTTAAACCTCTGCTGAGACCTCACAACTGCTGGATCTGTGGCTCACGGTTCCTCACCCAAGAAGATCTGCGTTTTCATGTGGACTCCCATGAAGGCAATGACCCAGAGATGTTCAAATGCCTGCATTGCAAGTATCGCTGCAAACGCTGGTCATCTCTTAAAGTGAGCTAGAACCTGTAACCACTAAGTTAGTTCTGCTTTCTTATTTATACAACACTGTTAAAACACCATAATGCTTTACAGGAGCATATGTTCAATCACGAAGGCACAAAACCCTTTAAGTGTGAAGAGTGTGACTACACCAGTGTTTACAAGAAAGATGTGCTCCGACACTCAGCTGTGCACAACAAAGACAAGTGAGTTACAGCAGCAAACTAGTATACCCATTTTTCTTAACTAATCAGATTTTAGTACTCATTGTGTTTTTTTTATTGTTTACAGAAAAAGAAAACCAGATACGGCAAGTTTTTGATCTTATATAACATTTTTTTTTCTAGGCCAATCATTAATGGTTTAATGTTTGCAGGTACCAAAGGTGTCCGAGTTCCAATGCCCCATCTGCCACAAAGTTTATCCGCAGCAGAAAAGACTGACTCAGCACATGAAGACACACAGCGCAGAGAAGCCTCATATGTGTGATAAGGTCCGACCACAGCTGTTTTTAATACAACGTAATATGTGCAAAAGTGGCACATGTTTTATATACTACATTTGGTTTGAGTTGAATTCATGCATTTGTCTTTTAGTGTGGGAAATCCTTTAAGAAGAGATATACATTTAAGATGCATCTTTTGACACACATCCAAAGTCTAGGAGACAGCAAGTAATTAATTTCATATTCTCTTATGTAACTAATTTCAGTCTTGTTCAAAAAGTTTGTATTGCATTATTATTATTATTATTATTATTATTATTATTATTATTATTATTTACATATTTCAGGTTCAAGTGTGAGTTTTGTGATTTCACCTGTGACAACAAGAAGCAGCTCCTGAACCATCAACTGTCTCACACCAATGACAGACCCTTCAAATGTGACTACTGCAAATACACCACAGCCAAAGAGGAGTTTCTGGTCTCTCATATGGCCATAAAACACACAGGTGAGTGCCAGGAAGTGCAGGTGTCTTTCTAAGGAAAAAGTTGCTGGTTTAGTGGTTCCAGTTAATTCAGAAGACTACAGTATATGGCGACATACATTACATAGATTTGTGGATGATGAGAGTGTGAATTGGGAACTAGAATAGTAGACTATGGGATTACTCTCAGTGTTAAATAGTCAAAAAAAAATATTTTTTATCTCTAGGAGAAAAACCCTTCTCCTGCAGCATGTGCCACTTCATGACAAAGCACCGTAAGAACCTGCGTCTCCACGTGCAGTGCCGTCACCCCGAGGCGTTTGACGAGTGGTCCTTAACTCACCCCGAAGAACCGATCCGAAAACGACGCAAGCCTTTCTTCACCCTCCAGCAGATCGAGGAGCTCAAACAACAGCATGAGAACACTCAGGTCTTGCAGAATACTGTGGTGAGTTTATTGTACAGTAGATGAACTGCATTTTATTTCACCCATATTTTGAAATTACTTATTGCTTGTTGCAGGTTGCTGTGGATCCCACGATACTTCAGGCTATAAGAGGGATGAAAAATGCCACTGTCGCTCACGATGCTTTAGGAAATACAACTATAATCTATGAACAAGGTTTGCAAACAAATATTTGTTTGGCATAAGCACTCTCAATATCTGAGAATAATAATAGTATAAAAAATATTAAAAATAAATATATTTAATTACATTGTATACAAGGCTATAGTATAAAGTATAAAATTATTATTATTTTTATTTTGTTTTTTCAGGTGAATCTGGTGATGCCCTTGATCTGCTGCTGAATATGAGTAATGCTCGGGAGCTGGGTGGGGACTCTGTACAGGCAAGCCAATATCCACTACCCAATTTCTAAAAATAAACATTCAAAGGCAACAAAAAAGGTATAATATTTACTTTCTTTTAGGTTGCCGTATTAAACCCAGAAAACCAAGAAGAACAAGGTATGTGGACTATCGCTTCTGAACCAGGGACTGTGTCTACAACCCCAGGTGAGACACAGAAGATCGTGACTGTCCATGTGTCTGAAAATGGTGAGACCGTGCTACAAGAGGCTTACGAAGCAGCCACCTCTGAAACAGTGGCTCAGGTCGCCATCGAGGCCTTTGAGGGCGGGGCAGACTTCAGTGTGGTGGAGCAGGCAGCTGAAGACGAACATACACAGAGGTACATAGCCCAAGTTCACACACCAAACTACATGTTGAAGATTTATTCTTTTTTATTTTTTATTTTTTATTTCTTATTAACTTGGCTAATATTGTAATTGATATATTTCAGTAACAGCGAGAGTGAGAACATTTCATCTCAAGTCTCTGGATCCGAGAATGTGAAAGAGGAAAAATTCTATATCACGTCAGCCCTACCTGAAGGTGTCCTGCAACAAGTTGAGGTAAATGGTCTTTCTTTTATTTCAATAGAGCACATATGTATTTTAATACAATATAAAATATTTTAATTTTAAATAAAGCAAAGTCATCTCTAAATCCAGTCATGTGGATACACAAAAGTCCATATTTTAAATGGGCAAATAGGTTCTTTCCACAGTGCCATTAGTTATTGTAGGCAGCTCAGCTTTCTGTGTCTTTAATTTATATGATGCTGAAATATTTGGAGCTAAAGCAGGTGAGTTACTAAGAATAAGCCAAGTTACTGGGCTTATATCACAATGACGAGACAACAATATATGCATTTCTGATCTAGAGAGTTATTTAAATACACACAAAAAATGAATGTCATGCTCGCTTTACTTGTAACAACAAAATACTAAACCTAAAACATTTGTGCAGTAGTATAGATTTCCGTGTAAGCGTTTATATTCTCTAACCTCATTGATCTTCTTTGTTAGCTGAGCACTGATGGCCCAGCCTCTCCTTCAGCTGTGTCCTCCCCGGGTCTTGCCACCAAAAGATTTTCCTGTCGCATCTGCATGGAGTCCTTTCAGGGGCGCTCTGACATGGAGAACCACAAGAGGGCGCACATAGACCCCAACACCTTCAAGTGTCATGACTGTAACTTCACATCGCCTTCTTGGCCTGAAGTGAAGGTATAGTATGCTCTTCTCCACTTTTTTGTAGCCTTTCTTCAAATGTGACTGTCTTTCAGTGATGAATTTTATTTCCTTAGACCCACATGGAGCTCCATTCCTACTTGCGTCCACATAAGTGTCCCTACTGTAGCTTTGCCTCAAAAAATAAGAAAGACCTACGTCGACACATGATGACACACACCAACGAGAAACCATTTTCCTGCAAACTCTGCGGACAAAGGTTCAAATAAAATCAAATATTCTCAAATTTTAATACTATACAGTACGTATGTGACAAATAAGCAGCAAGCTCAAGTTTTTTCTAAGTGGCTTCATATGGATGCTGTTCTTAGGTTTAATCGAAATGGTCATCTGAAGTTTCACATGGAGCGCCTTCACAACCAAGACCAACCTACTCTCAAAACCAACACCAGTACATCACAGACTATAATAGTGAACAGTGACGAGGAAGCTCTGGCCACTCTACAATGTAAGAAAAAAGCAGGAAATGTCTTTATTTTATATATATATTTATTACTAGTCCATTTATTACACAAAGTTATTTTTTCTGTGGTGTGTTATAAACAGCATTGCAGGGTCAGTCAGTGATCACTCCAGAGCGTCTGCAGACAGAGCACATCATTGTTTCCCAAGAACAAGCTGAATCAGACCAGGTATGAGGTTTGCACTTTACACAATATATTTATATTTAGATTATTTTATTATTTATTAATATATTCTGCCATTTTAATCAGGAGGAGGGCACATACATCCAACAGATCACCACCATTGATGGACAGGCAGTTCAGCATCTAATGGCTGGAGATAATGAAGTCACAGAGGTAAACAATTTAGTTTTAGATTTAGTTCTGTTTTTTTGTCTTAGCCTTTTTTATATTGTGCGACCCTATGACATTTAACTATTTTTGTCTTTGCCAGGTTCAATACATCATTTCACAAGATGGAGTCCAGCACTTAATTCCTCAAGAGTATGTTGTTGTTGCCAATGGAAACCACATCCAGGTGCTTACTGTATAAATAGTCACTTCCTGGTCAATTGTAGTGTCAATGTAATCTAACTATGCTTCTGTCATTCAGATGTCAGATGGACAGATTATTCAGTATTCAGAGCAAGAAGGGTCGTTTGTGCAAGGACAACAGGTCAGTATGTAGTTTTATTTTGAAAATAAAATATAAAAATGTCTAATAATCCATTTGTGTGAGTTTAGATTGCTGTAAGTCACGATGGCCAAATCCAGTACATCCCGGTCAGCTCTGAGGGGCAGATTGTGAATGCTGAAGAGCTGGAGGCTGCTGCGCATTCTGCTGTCACAGGTGTGATTTTCTATATCCCGCCAAACATCTTTGTACTGTAAATGTTAAGCTTTTGATCAATAATGGACAAAAATTACACTTTTTTGCTCACTTGCTATTGTTGCAAGTATTGTTCAAATGCTTCCATTCACTTTGACTAGCTATAAGTCAGTTGTTAAAAAGTTTTTATTTGTAGTATATGTTAACAAAAAACTGCAAACTACTTTGAAAGCAAATTTAGACAAAATAACACAATTTATATATTAATTATATGGTGGTTACCTTTTCAATATAGTTTGTCTTTCAGTTTTTGTTTTGTTTTTTGTTTTTTTCAGTTATATTTATGTAATATAGCTGGCCTAATTGTCTAGTCACTGCAAATATGTTAAACAATCTAAAATTAAAATCTACCTTTTGACAGGTTGTGTCGTGTCCATGTCAAGCCCTTATTATATCTCAATAACTGAACATATTTGGGTGTTTTTGCAGCAGTGGCAGACGCGGCCATGTCCCAAACACAGACACTCTACACCGAGGCCACACCGGAACAACTGGAGCAGCTTCAGCAGCAGGGCATCCACTATGACGTCATCACCTTCACAGAGGAATAAACAACACAAATAAAAGTCACAACCACTACAAGATACTAAAACAGACCTCGTGTAATTTATACATTCAACAAACTGTGAATGAAGTGGATTGTTGCACTGGTTAACAAGATATTTAGCTTTTTGTATATTCAGATGATTGCACCTGTATCTTAATCATGGGGGCTGTACACGTGAGAATGGTTGAATCTGTTTTTTAATTACAGGTTTACATGCCTTGAAAATGCGTTGATCTGCAAAAGACAATGTTTTGAAAGGAAAAGATATGTTTTAGAAATGGTCTAAATGAGAATTTTAGTTCTCAGAGAGTTTAAGGTGTGATTGTTTATTTTTGATTCAGAAGAAGAGAGATGTTCATTGTGTATAAGTAAGATTATGTTTACTAATTAATTATGTACATAACTTTGGCTTTTTGTTTTC
>JAVQJW010393640.1:0-12842 GCA_036025195.1 Hypseleotris klunzingeri
CACACAGTTTTTACCTTGTTTGGTCTTGTTTTGGCCCTAGTTTAGTCCTGGTTTAGTTAGTCGTAGTTTTGATTTCTTATTATATTTGCTTTAAATTACATTCCTAAATTTGTCACATACCCAAATATTGTCAGTCATATAATTATCTAAATTTTTGACATATTTATCTAATCTAATCCTTCTACTCTGGACTTACCCCGCTCTATGTGTGTTCTTATTGTGCAGTCTCCCTCTGGCAACGACCACAAAAGCCTCCATTTATCTGTCCCCTGCATCTCACCCTTATTGAGACCGGGCCCTGAAAAGCCGGGCAGCCATCACATGTGCCACAGGCTTGACATGGCTTTTCCCTTGTTAACACTTTTTTAGTCCCGCATACACAGCTCTGCCGACAAACCGCTAAAAAGCTCTAGTACATCTGTTCTATATATTTGCATTTCTTTGGTTGCGCTCACAATGCAGCACTTGACTCGATGGAAAGCGAACATTCTCAGTCAGGCGTGAGAAACCCTCCCCGTCAATGAGGCCCTTTTTTGCACCCTTTTTTAGTGTCTTCAACCAAGCAAAAGACACATATCCAATCGAGCAGCTTGCACCAAACACAATCTGTCAACTTCACAACAGACGGAGGAGCGTTCATTCACTATTCTCACTATTCGCACTCATCAGTTTCTATTTACCCAGAGTTCTTTGGGAGCAGAAAAGGGGACCAAGTGCATTTTTAGGCCATCGCAATGTGTGCTATTCAGCGATCTGTGGCTCTAATTGCAGACCAAGAGGAATTTTCTACATCTCTTGCATTGAGGCTCAACAGCTGCAGCTGGCATGGGCATGTGGTGGGCGTGTTCGCAGGAGGTGTGGCAGCTCAAAGGGTGTCAAGACTCACCTCCCACCAAGAGCCACCCACACGTGTACGCAGCCATAAACACACAATGGAGCATGTCCCTGTGCAAGAATTTATATCTATGGACCTGTCAGGACCTTATGATGTACTTTTTAATAAGATAATAAAAAAGGGTAGTTCTAGGCTAGAAGCTGCTACGTCACCTATGGTATCCATTTTGACTGTTGTCCATTGTATGGTAGTTATAAATAAACATGCCAAAAAGCCTGGGTGTGTACACATGCTTAGTTTAGCTAAATGAATGTAAATCCCAGCCACTTGATTTCTTTGAAAGTTTCCAGAAATTACTTTTAAACATAAATAAACAAACAGTTGCTCAGAACAGACATTTTTTGACAAGACTACTATTAGGTCATACAATATTGAAATAAATATTTCACTATGGTGTTGGCTAATTAACTTAAAGTATATACTGTAATCAATAATAATAATAATAATAATAATAACACTGACAGCGACAATATGAGCTCGGGCAGGGATTCGAACTGGCTACCCGCTGGTTGCAGGGTGGCCGCTTACCCACTGCGTCACTGCCGCCCCGGCAACCAGAGGTTGAAGAAAATTCAAACAAATCAGGCTGTTACATAAAGTTCCTGACTGAACCACTTCATACAACTGGTGAGTGTTTACTACTGGGCTTCCTCCAACGTTATAGGGTCTTATGCGTGTACATTTTTACCACTACTTGACAGCAAAATATGGTATTGCAAATTTAAGGGGTCAGCATCGGTAAAAATATCCTAACATTGCATTCTTAAGCAGCAGGTGATCCAATTTCCAAAAGATGCTTTTCTTTCCTAAATGTGCTCTAGATATTTTTTTACTGCTGGAAATATAAATGGAGTTGAACGCTGATGCCTGCACCCACCTTTTGTCTTTACTGCACCTCGTTCCATAGGCCCCCCTCCCCCTCCATGGACAGACAGCTAAGTAGGCTAAAGTGAGGAGGTAGATGAGCGTGGATGAATTCATTTCCTTCACCGGGCGCGAAGTGCACTGATGCAACCTGACATGACAGCCTCCAGTGATCGAGAGACCCCTGACCTTTCAAACTGATCGAGGCCAACGATCTAATGAGCTGCTCGAATAACGGGGGGATGGGGTGAAGCCTAATATGGGGAGTGTACGGGGGGATGAATATAAAAACATGTGACTTGGCATTAAAAATATATAGATAAATGGGACATAAGAGCCATGGGAGTTTCCTAGAAAAACTATAAATAGACAATATGCAAGGAAAAATGGAGAAAACTGCTAAATTATGTGAGGCCCTACCTAAGATTAATATCACTATTTCCAGGAATAGGTAATACTATTATAAACACACTGACTATAGCAAACTTAAGAAACTTGAATCTTTTCATTTACATTATCACTAAATGAGAAAGCTTGCAAGTTTGTTCTGCTAATAAGAAACAGTAAACTCCATTGCAATCAATGTAGAGCAATTACGTTACCTGTGTGAGCTGGTTTAGCTGCAACACCAACCAAATTGCTCCTTGTGGGATTAATAAAGTCATCTGCTTCTGAATGATTAATTATTATTAGCATTTCTATTGTACTCAATAAGGTATGGGTTATTATTTTTAATTATAATACATTCTTTTCATTTTCAACCTGTACACCATAGAAGAAGCTCATGCCATTATATGTTGCAATTGGAGCAGGTTATCTACATTTCACACTCTGGGGGCTTGTAATGCTGCCTTCGTTTAGCCGTTAGCAGACAAAGCTGGTCTAAAGGCCTCTTCCTAATGGCAATACTGTGAGGCTTATTTTCCTAAAGGAAGGTCTTACTAGAATGGACAAGTCCTTCTACATTACTATTTGAATATTTCTGAATGAAATAGAGACTAACTTTTGACTCTCACTGGCCACTTTATTGGGTAGACCTTGTACCTGATAAAGTGGCACACATGTTGTTCTCTGTTCTCTGTTGGTTTAGTGCTCCTGCTTTATGTTTTCTCTTTTTGTATGTTTTGAGACTTTGTTGTAACATAGGGTTATCTGAACTATTGTTGCTTTTCTGTTATTTCAAGCCAGTCTCAAAAATGCATTTCTACAGAACTGCCACTCACTGGATAATGTACATGGGAAAATCCAAACAGTCAACCTGGCAAGCTGGCAACAAGTCATCTAAGTTACATTTTTTCTTACGATATCTATACTTTAACTGGTTTGTCTTTAACATATGTGATGCAATGTGACAGGCTGACAGACTTTCTACATTATTTGCACATAAGGGTATTTAATAAAATGGCCAGTGAGTTACTTTTTTGCACTGGTTACAGATAAAGGTGAAAAAGTGCACTCACAGGAAGGAGTCTGGCCTTAATCACAGCGCTTGGCACGACTTTACAGCAGCATCCTAAATAAGCAGCGATTTCCCTATTGCTCTCATCCTTATCTCTAAACTACAGCCGGCTCTGAAGAATGTCAGCGAGATGGCACGGTTAGGAGTAAGCACCAGGAGCTGGTTTGGCAGCAGTTCAACCCACGTTCGGGGTCACAAACCTGGAGGAGCCGACGGGGGAAGTCTTGATTTCATTACGGTAGATTATTGGAAACCCAGCAATTGATGTTTCCAGCAGAGATTGATAAGAAGCTAGACTCCCACAGACCTCGGATATAAATACCAATGTGATCTTAGAAAGCTTCCCAGGGACATTTGTTAAAATTAATCACTGTGTTTGGGCACGACCTTGAAATGCAGCCTCAAAAATGTAAAACACTCAAATTTCCAATGATACTAGCTGTGGTAGACACATGCTATTCAAAACTAAATCAATAACATTTTTATGTTAACTAATTAGTTGGTTGGATATGCAAGATGACTCAATGTGGACACTGATTACAGTCCAATGTGAGACAGACAGAAATCATCACTCTCAATAATAAAAAGGTATTTTTAGGAAATTGATTATGTTTCTAGGAAAGTTGTTACGTTTAGGACAGCAATCCTTCAAAACAAGCTGAGGCCTTTCTGTATAGAATTTGCATGTTCTCCTTGTGCTTGTGTAGGTTTTCATAAGATGCTCTGATATCTTCCATCAACTTCTAAAGACTATCGGCTAATCTCAATTATACTACTTCCTAGTTCTGTATCTGGAGAAGGGGTTCCTAATACTCACTCTCAGTGGCATTAGAAGGATGGGTCAAGCACAGGAACAAATTATCTTTAAGACCACAAAATGGTACACCTTATAATCTAGTTTGCAAGCCTCAAATATGTAAACCGCCTATTTCCCGAGCAAACTATAAGCTCTCCAGTGTTGTAGACAGTAATACTAGTCAATACTAAATCAATAACAAGCACTGTCTTCCAGGAAGCGACTCCCCCATTGGCAAAATACTATCAAGCAGAGGCTTACACCCAAGCTGTGTACCCTTATTAGTATCAAGGACAAGGAAATGTTTGCAAACCCGGAATAAAAATACACGTCGCAAATACTGCTCCTAGCCGACGGCATATTTTTCTGTTTTGGACTCATCAGAAAAACATTGAGGGCACAGAGGTGGCAAAGCAGTGGCGCAGCAAAAATTTGTGAAGGCAACGAAAGAGCAGAGTACCATAAGCTAAACTGGGAATTGGCTGCATCTGAACAACATATCCTCAGGGACCCCCAGGCTCAGACTGCTGCTGCTCACAGAAAATGAAACAAAATGACAGGAAACAATTAACCTCCATTCATTTCTCTCTTTACAAACCCCCTCAAACACAGCGCTGTAGTCAAATGTCATCGCAGCAAAGGATAAATGATGGGAATGAGGCTGGGGCGTGAGATGGTGAGTGTCTACATGCAGCGAAGTCACCTGATCAGGGCAGGTTTACATGCAAAAATAAGTAGAGACGCACTAAGCATTATTACTATCCTTTTTCAGCATCGATAGAGAAGAGATAATGATATTGACCATGGCTTTCCCGCTATGAAGAATGGTGGTAAGTTGGATCTTGTTCTCTTGACCTTATTGACACATCCTATAGTATGTCCTATATTCTCACAGCAGACCTTTTAATAAAAACAATAAATTATACATGATAAATTAGGTCTCGTCTATCCAAACAAATTTAGATCTAGAGTCCATTTATCCCACTCAATTCAGAATTAAACCTGAGTTAACAAGGACAATAGTAATTTGATAATCTGATTAAAGAATTAGAAAGCTGATCAATTAAGAGAACATAAATGTAAATCCCTTACAAAAAATACTACAAGTTCTTTCCAAGAGAAAATTGCTGTTATTATCTGCTAATCCCTTTTCTTATCTTTACTATACCAAATAGGCATTTCCGGCAACACCAAAAAAGGTGTAAATTTGTCACAATTAATACATTTCCTCCGGTGCCTTTAAAACCTATTAAATTGTATCTTTCAAATGCAACCTGATAAGTTGAATACACGTCCTTCTGTTTTTCCATCTAACAAGAAACAGCTGGTTAAAGGACCACCTTGCGCCTCATCCTAGACTGCTACAAATCTGTAAACAGAGCGGACACATGCGCCGACCTCTGACCTGGCAGTGTTTGTGTGCTCCTCCTAAAGACGTTCAGACCTGGAGCATGTTGACGCAGATAAGACCGCTGTAATTATCCAGCTGCTCTATGGGCTGACATATCCAACAGCAGCACCTGGCTTTGGGGATGTGCTTATGCGGTTTTGGCCCAAGCCCAGTTAGCCCCGTGCTGAACTGTATCTAGCCCCCCCGTCCTGTTTACATTTCAGAGCGGTCACTATAAACACAAGTATAGGCACTCGGTAAACATGGCTGCTGGGCATTGTATGAATAAGTTGAATAGAGATGTTTTGTTAGGGTCATACTGCCATGGGACGTGAAAGCATGACGTAATCATTATTTCTTAACTGTATCTTCTTTTAGAGCAGGACATTCCCAAATAAATACTAGCATTGAATATAAACCGCTAGCCCTCTGGGCATTGGAGATAACTTGTGTGTCTGATCTTAGTCCATCCATGTATTTTCCTCCATTTTCTTTTTAATCAATGGTTTTTTGACACTACAAATTTAAAAGGAATATAATAGATTTCTGGAATTCCTTCTGCAATGAAGATTGTTAGTGATATGTATCGTAGTCTATTGTGAGATATCGTCAGATTTGTCTCCTAAAAACATCACTCGAATTGTTAAAAGTGAATTTGTATGGAACAGAAAAGAGGCAAAGTGGTTAGCATTGTTGCCATTGGCCTAGTTGAAGTCCTAAGTTTTAGCTTTGGACTCACTGAAGCCTTTCTGTGTTTGCATGTTTTAGCCTCACTTGGATGAGTAATCCATTAAGCATGGACCTCTTGATCTTGGCTCAAGATCTGGAGAAGGTTTCCATTCTCCAAACAGGTTGCCCCAACAGATTTTAAAACATGTATCAAATGCAACAATCTAAATAAACAAATCCATATATCCTAAATGCTGGTGTCCGGAGTGGAACTGCATTGAGTTATTCTAGTTATTACAAGTACTGTGCAAAACTTTATTGAGAGCCCATGTACTCGCCCATTACCCCAGCTTCACCCACCCCCTGTGGTTAACCTCCAAACGTCCGCAGCACATTTCTGTACACTTCAATGCAGCTGGAGGACGAGGGGGAGAGGTTGATCTCTTGCGCACTGACAAACGATTACACAAGCAAGAAACAAGGAAAAAAATCAGGTCACTGTCACTCCAGATTATTATCCTCCATGAACAGGCTTCACAAATAACAAAAGAAACGTCCAGTCAAAATGATGCTGAAATAAGGTTAAAGAAATAGAAAAACAAGTAAGATGGAATATACTACTCTAGTTTCCAATTAGCTCTGCTTGGCTGGGTCTATGCTCCTTAGTACAGACTTGAGTAGAAGCAAAAGGCCAGGTCGAAATGCACGCCCAGTACAGTTCACTTCCTCTATCCACTTTGCACAAAAAGGCTTCCCACACACACCAGTAACTCCAGTATCACAGCGCTGACAAAAATAGTCTCAGCCCAAAAGCAAGTAACAAGAATAGACCACAAGCAACACAGTGTAAGGGCATTTTTGTGCTTCAGTGAATGGATACAAAGACAACATAAGAGGGAGCAGTTTTAATGGTCGGCATAATTTAAAAAGGAAAGATAGACTCACTGGCCACTTTATTGGGAAGGCTTTCTTGGAATATTTGTCAAGCACATACAGTATGTTCAAGATAACTAGTACAAAACGGCCATCAGAATGAATGAGAAAGGTGATTTAGGTATTTGTGAAGTTTCTGGTGCCAGGGAAATAAATGATCTATTGACATTTTCACACACAACCATGCCAAGTGTTTATGGAAAACAGTTTGAAAAAGACACAAAATCCAGTAAGTGGCCATTGTGGGCAAAATGCCTTGTTGCTGCTTGAAATCAAAGACAGATAAGAGATAGGGCTACAGGAGCAGAAGACCACACAGGATACCACTTTATTAGGTAAAAGGTCTACCTAGCAAAGTTTCCACTAAGTGCTTTTTCAACTGAGAAAAATCAAAAGCTGTTCATTGTTTTGATTATGCTATGATTTCATTCATCCACGGTGGAAAATATGCACTGGTAATGACCCTGGTTTTGAAACAGTTCAGGGATTTCCCACATCAAAAATTTAGTAAAATAAACTCATTAGCATCTACTTTATGAAGCGAGTAGAAACAGGAACCAAAAACAACTTAGTAGACAATTTTTTTCCAAACACAATGACAAACTGCAGGCCATGACATCACCAGCTCATTTGTCTCATGTCACTGAGTGTGGAAAACAAAAGACGCAACAAGAAGAAGCAGACTTTCTCACAACTGATAAAAGACTGAAAAAGAAAGTTCCTTTCTGCAAACATGACCGACATAAAGACTGCTAGCTTCCTACAGGAAAAAGCTTATAAATTGTAACTACGGGAACCTTACTTTAAAAGAACTTGGAAACCGTAAAAATATCAATATCAAAAAATGCCCACAGTGAATGAATTTGTGGCTGTACAAAGAATCAATTTTAAGGCAACTGACTGCATAGCAAACTCCTAATTGATCAACACAAATTTTGGTGTCATTTCAAAGGCTCTTTGTACATTTAAGGCAATGTGTTTTTAGTAAGGTTAACTTGACGCAAACAAAACCAGCTTCACTACAATTCCCAAAAGGCCAGTGGTTAGGTCAAGCGAAGGATAGCCTACTGACTTTGAAGCCTTGATGGTCTAACGCGCCGCTATGCTAACAGGCTAAAGCTGAGCACTTTATGGCACATCTGTCACAGCTTTGCTCCATTTGATTTGTTAATTACAATCAAGCTCTTCTCTCTGAAAACAACTCAAGCTCTTTTAACGCTTCAGACTAAACTCATCCAGCGGCCATTTGCTCTTCAGGTCAATTTGACACTCTTCAAGGGCACAGATGTTTGTTCAAAAGAGGCACGGTCAAGGAAAGCACTCATAAAACACTGAACTTGAGGTCTTTTGGTTCATTGGCACCTTAAATAAACTGAGTATAACTAGTCCTTATATTATCTGCCTAAAAAGAGCATTTATATAGCAGTAAAGAAGCTAATTTCTCTTTTATCCTTTATCATGTCTTGTATTTTATGACATAAACTGTAATTTGTCTAGGTAGTTAGTGTGAATATGTGTTGCAAAATGGACTTCAGAATGAGAAGGCTAGTGGGGCTATCTGATCATTCTCCAGCTTTTTCAGATTCAGTTTTAGACTTTCAGGCCATTACTTTATAAAGAGAAAGCAATGAAGATGAATAGTATTTGACACACAAATCAGTTTGACAGCAATAAATTTAAAGCCGTGTTTACAAAGTGTGTACACAGCCGTAAAGAAAATGGCAAAATGACCAAACTTGAGCACACCTGACTTAACTGGCAATATACAGAGGCTCCACCCAAGAATAAACCATTGAAATGTAACAAAAGTTATAATTTCAAGACTAAAGCTAGCTGAAAACTCAAAGACACACTCCCCAAACCGAATGAACTGATAGTGGTCTCGACAGTGGACAGTGATACAATTGTTCTTGTGAACAATGCACTATATCAAGGGTTAACTGTCATTCACTCCACCCATATTATTAAATCAACAGACATACAGGTCGATTTCAGATAAAAACGTCTGGACTCTGGCTTTCACCCAGTCCAGTCTCCGTGCTGGCTCAGAAAAAGCCCTTTCATTCTCGCTACAGTAAGAAGCAGGTATGCACAGAACAGCAGCATAACACCAAATCCCTTCTTATCTCCCATTGGAGGCTGGCTGGTGACCACTGGGGTCAGCGGTCCGATTGTCTGGGCTCGGGTTAACCCTTCTGGGTCACCATTGGCCCTTGGACCCAGTGACCATCGGGTTAATGACTAACCAAAGCTCATTCAGTTCATTGTATTATAGTGACAGACATGAAGACAAAACATCAAGGAGGGTCAGCAACTTTCCATGGCCTTTTCCCAACATTCCTGATATGGACCTAATAAGCCCCCAAGGGAACTTACATAGGAACGACAGTAATTCATCTTGGCATGACATATTTTCCTGTGCTTTTACTATTGCAGAGCTATAACATATGAATGACAAGATGCTTTCAAAGTGACGTCTGATGTTATTGGCTTTGTCAAACAAACCATGATAAGGCAGTCAAAAGATATGTGCCTGCTGATCATTATGGGTTTACTATATGTAAAATAATAATAATAATAACAATAATAATAACAAATTGAAATTAGGCTAAAGTGTTGTCTTAGGAAACAACATTCTTATGAATCCTATATTCGCTGGTTTCATATTATGCAAGACTAAATAAACAGTAGGCTTTTCAGTACAAAATATCACTCAGCCATAATATATGTAATTGCATATTTGAGAATCTGCTGTGTCATTGCTTACCACTGTTGACAGCACATGGCAGATCTCGTCACTTGTAGGTCAGTTGGAATGTGGTTGGCTGCGTTTGTACCTTAATGTGACACAACGCCTGGAGAAAAACAGACCTGAAGAGGACAATGGCTTGAGGACAATCAAAAACAATTGAGCTCAAAATATATGCTTAACAATATAGTATTTATGTAATTAGAAATACATTTGCCATTCACAACATTGGTCTTTCCCATGTGAACTACTGACCCACTTCTACATTATTGTGTCCGCCAAAAGAAAAGAGCTTATGGAAGATTAATGGCTTTTCTTTCAGATAGACATCAGCATCTTCCGGCTCCATCTGTGTTAGCGCGACAGACCACATCTGTAAGCCATAGTGTACTGTACAGATCATATACATCATTGTCTGCCAGACGCCCATGCTGGACAGAGCTTAGTCCAGAAAAAACATTGTTGAGGTCACGGCTGGATGATCTAAGCCGGGCAGAGGATGGAGGTTTTAATGACCACTTTGACACAATAATACCTCATGCGCGTTCACAGGGCAGGGCAATATGTCACTCAACATCCGTGCAGCAAATAAGCTTCGATACATCTGTGTCATCCCATAAGTATATGGGGGAATATGTATAGCCAGTGCTAATCTGCTGACATACATCGGTCCATTAAATGTAGAGAAGCAGGCAGTGATGGCAGAGGCCATCAAATAGGGGTGTGCAATATGGCGGTAAAGGAGTGTTGAAATGTGCTGCAGTGCATTCATTTATGCTATGCTCTTCCCCATTATTTTTCTGTAACAATGTCAGTGTTCATATTAATAAATAAAGAGAAAAGAAATTGTGTTATGTTTTATGATCAACATTGGATGGGATGTACATTCAATTTGTAAAAAAGTTTTATGTGGGCACTGACAACTATAGTTTTCTGTGTAAAACCAAAAATACTAACCAAAAAATCATAGTAACATCTAAATTATGATCTTGGCTTAATAAATTGATTTATGATTTGTGCTGGGGGAGCAGTGGCGCAGTGGATAAGGTGCTTGCCCTGCAACCGGAGGGTCACCGGTTCAAGTCCCCATCTGAGCGCTACTGTAAGAAACTTAACCCTAAATGCCTATGAATGTGTTTGTGTCATTGGTGTTTGGTGGTGGTCGGAGGGGCCGTAGGCGCAGACTGGCAGCCACGCCTCTGTCAGTGTGCTCCAGGGCAGCTGTGGATACACAAGTAGCTTACCACCAGTGTGACTGTGGAGTGTATGAATAATGGAAAAATTGTAAGCGCTTTGAGAACGCCTTGGGCATTGTAAAGCGCAATATAAATGCAATCCATTATTATTTCAATATAAACATATTGCCCAACCCTAGTATCAACCCTGGAAACTTTGACCAGGTCTTATGTTGTGATGTGGGGTTCAGGTTTGAAGGCTCCTTGCCACGGACAACAAGATGAGCATTTGACTTGTGTCACTTCCCCATCTGCTTCCCTGAACTTCCCCTCCGGACATGACACTGACTGCATTTTTTTTACTTAAATCTTTCACACTTGGGGGAGAGGAGCAGTCAGCAAGCCTGTCTGTTTGTGTCTCTCATATGAATTTTAGGTCAGACTCCAAAGGCTCAACAATGATGTGACCTCCCTTAGTGTAATCTTCCTGTATGTTACCATCTGTTCTCGCCAGTTACTCCAACTTCCTCCCACCCTTCCAAAATATGCACATGTTAAGAGAACTTGCTGATTTTTTTTTGTATGACAGTAAATATGACTCTGTGCCCTCCTACGAACTGAAATTTTATTTTTTTTATATATATAGAGCGACAACAAAAATAATTTCATTAGGGCTAGGCATGTTAACACTATAACTCTATGCTAATCGCTATGAAATTCTAATCTCCACCAAGGCATCAAAATGATTGTAGGATGCTAGCAGACAAAGTGACCCTATCTAGCAATGTTACAGAATTATATTTAAATACTGAACGGCTCCTTTTTTTAACAAGATAATTCACCCAAACTATGAACACGAGAAGGATAAATACATTTGTCTGCAGTCATGGACAACAGCCGTCTTGAATAACTGAAACAATGGACATAAGCTGCATTTGACAAAGCCATACAAAATCAAGCAACCGCAGCTAAAGCATATAAATCCTGGCTTTCATTTGAACCTAATCTACCTTAACACACCAGATAAACCAGCAATGCATTGAAGCAAACAGTGGCTCTACATATGTCCTGAAGCAAGGCGCCTCAGCCATAACATCTCATTTAAGTCTATTATAACTGGATGAGGAGGATGAAGAGGAGGAAGATATCTATGTAAAAGGCTGCTGGCATCTTCATGGATCCCTAAGATGCACACTGACATATGCCAGAGCCTGGGCAAGCTGTTAAACATGCTGCTTTAATGCCATTACATTGATTACACATGAGTAGTTTGGGAGAACGTGTGGAGTAGACTATAATAATGAGAACATGTCGACCTTAGGAGGATTCAGAGCAATGTGAGCCTTTGGTAAAGCTGAGGTTCAATCTTACTCAGAATGACACTGAATAGAGTTTTGTAAGAGGGAATAAATTGAATTTCTAGTGAGATTGTTAAAGACAAGGCAGGCACTGGGTTTTATACAGTAAATGCATTCAATTGCTATTCAAAATCAAAATGTACAAAATGTAATGTGTTCTATTTTCATGTGTTCGCCAATGCAAAGTTGCAGACTGAACAATCAGAAATTACATAGACATTGAAAGTGAAGACCAGTAATTATCAGTTAGGGCATACAGTAGTTTTGTATGATATTTCAATTCAGGGTACATTATTTAAACACTTGTAGGATAATGTACTAAATAAAACATCTTCCATTTCTGCGTAGTGTCAAATTTGATCAAACTTCAAGACCCCACCTCACATGTAAAGCTGCAACAAAACAGTTACTTCCTGTTTTTATCCAGCAGCTCAGATAAAAGAAAACTAGACGCAGGCTGTCGTAAACGACAGCAAATGTATATCGGCGAAACGCCCCATGCGTCTGTGTCAACTGCTATAACACCGACTGCCTTATGGCGGAGGAGGTGGTGG
>JAVQJW010393798.1:0-11662 GCA_036025195.1 Hypseleotris klunzingeri
GCCTAATAAAATGGCCAATGACTTTATGAATGTTCAGCTTTTAATAGAAAGTGGCTGTGTTAAATACCAAATAAAACATTACAGAGCAATAACTGTATTCATGTGTTTTCTAAGAAGTAAAATGACATGAAGTGGGAAAACTGAATTCTTGTCTTGAAAACCTTGGTGATGTGTGACATTTTAGACAGTTAAAATAGCTCTAATATTGCAAAATACAGTACATGTTCATAACTAATTTGTGTGGAAGTGTGAATATTTGAATTGTTGAACCACCTTGACGGGACTATATATTACAGGTGACCATGGAAAGATGTTAACGTCTGACTACACAGAGAATGGTGAAAAAGCTGCATTTCTACAAAAGAAGTGGTGGTGTGAGTTGCACAGATGTTGTGTACCACAAACTGGCTGTTGTAAGCTCCATTCGAAGCCTTTCTGGGGCAGACCTACAGATATGTGGCAAGCAGCCATACCTTGTCTACAAACAGACATTCAAATTCAAATTAATGCATTGGATTTATATAGCGCCTTTCTAAATACTCAAACACTTTACATTTTACATGCATTATTCATTCACTCTCCACACCCGGTGGTGGTAAGCTACTGTAGCCACAGCTGCCCTGGAGCTCACAACCAAGGAGTTACAACCACTACTAATCAGGCTAACACAATCATACAAGGCCAAGGTGGGAAAAGTGTCTTGCCCACGGACACTATGAACCAGCGACTCTCCTGTTGCTGGGCGATCACTTACACTGCACCACTATTGCCCCAACTTACATTCATATACTGTATTCAGCCAAGGTTAGTGAAGTGTCTTGCCCAAGGACGAAACAATAGAATTAACTAGTTGAATTGAAATGAGAAGATTCCAGTCAACGGACAACATACTTGTCCAATAGTAAGGTTATTATTCCAAGTTTTCATTGACTGAACTACTGTGACAATTCTGGAGACTGGAATAGTTTTAAGAAGACACACACAAGCAGTTTTTGGGCAGACTATGTGATCATGCACTGGAAGCAATCTCTTCCTCTGAATCTGTAGGAGACCATCTTCAACATTGCCACCACCACTGTGATGTTTCCTGTTCTCATCTGGCTTCAGTCTGGCAGCCGCTGAGAAAAATGTTTGGACGTGGTGCGCTCGGAAAAGGAGCAGGCGTCATTAGCCCGGGTGGAGATGCCTCTCTCAAGCTCCCCCTATCTCCCCACAGCACCTGTTCTGGCTCCAGATGAGATCAGGAAGGTGGAGCAGCATGGGGCAGAGAAAGGAGGGTGTGAGGAGATGGGAAAATAGAAGGCTGTACATGGAAGATATCAGCCAATGCCTTGAACTAGGCTCCAGGCACTTGTTATCGTGGTTTGATTTCTTGCTATGCTGCTCCACACACTCATCGCATTGTAATAGATGTTGGTTGTGAACACGAACGTGGCAGCTGCAAGTCAAGGGGATTAGACATTTGGAAAAAAAGATTTAATGTTTGTTTGTAAGTGGTTGCCATTTAGCATTTTTATCAAAATAAACATCCAGGCCAACAGGGAAATAAAGTAATATCAATGTAATCCCTGGATATACAAAAACTGTGTGCCAAGATTTTAAAAAGTGTAGTCACGTTGAATGAACCTTAATGTAATGCATAGAAAGTCATGGGGTTTCAGATACGAAATGTCCAGATTGGTATCACAGCAGTCTGAAGAGCACAGACAATAATAGCAGGCACGTACAACAAGGCCCTTTCCACACTTAATCCACAAATGGCTGTCTTTCAGTATTTATAGGACTGGGAGGAATATGAACTGCCGGTATGAATCATTATGCTTAGGATAATGGCATATTGACCTTGTGTTGTTAGAGAAAAATATACTGTAATCTAAAAAGCACATTTTCATTGCTACATTCTCCATTTCCCCTTACATAACTTCAGAGTGGGAACAAAATACCAACTGTTTTCATTCACTAATCTTTTCAGGAGACGTGGCAATTACCTGACAGCAGTGCAACACTTGAAATCACTGTGGAGTGTCAGGGTCTTTGTGTGAGCCATGCAAGGCCTTTACTGGTTCACGTAGTGTGTAAAAAGGATTTTACTGCAGCCCAATCTCAGGGCGGGCTGTGTTTTTACAGAGTATCATCTCCACTTGTTGTGTGATGGTGGGATAACATATTGGATATTTATTAGACCTAGAGTCAATGCCCAAGCCAGACAGCGGCAGTAAAAGTGCAGTCTATAGCTGCCCAGTGGAGGCTGTAGTCAGGGTTCATGGTCTACCCAAGCCATATGCCACTGGGCTGCCAAGAGCAATTCTCCACCCTAATCCCCATCATCACCTGGTCAGCCTGGAATACAGACAGGACTATAACCTTTATAAGCACATATAACCTTGTAAATAATGTAAAGTACTTTTCACAGTAAAATATAATGCCTAAGAATCCAAAGTTGCTTCACTGCAAAGTCCCAAAGCCTTGCAAAAAAGACTGTAAGGTTGCACTGGGATGCCCCTGTCAATTTTTTAAAGGGGAACCAAAGTACCAGCCAGGGGCACTTTAGAGACCCCTTGAGCAGCTGCAACATGAGGGATGCTCCTGGCAGCGCTCACACACACAACACACACACACACAGGACCTGGGCAGCGAGGTGAAATGGTGGGTGCTTAGGATCTGATGGACGCCGCCCGTCCCTTCCTCATCGATCTCTTCCTCAGACCATTTAGCACCTTTGCTACTCCGCGGGCCATGGCCGCAGCTGTCTGTGTGGTCCGCACAGCCAGGCTCACCAGGCGCGCCTGGCAGTGCTGCCGCGGAAGGCAAAATATCTGTCTTGGCAGCATCCGTGGCACTTCGGGGGAATCATAGCAGTATTATGGAGCCGAGGGGAACCGGCCCCATCTTTATTGCTCTTTAATCAGAGCAGAGCAGGCTGGGTAAAGATCAATGATCTCTGAGTGTTAGCATTGACTTGGGCCTACAGCTCCCAATCAAGGGCCCCTCTCCCACCTAATGTTACATTTAATGAGCCAATTAGTCCACAATGGCGTGGCTAGCATCTTAAACTGTTGTTTACTCTGCATTCATTATTAATATCTCATAGTTAGGTATGAATAAAATTAAAAGGAGCAGTGAGACCATTAGCTCCCCATGGTGGATGCTTATTAAGATAGGACGCTTTGTTATCGGAGCTGAGGGTGGGGTAGTAATTGTTGGTGGTGAGCAGGATATGTTGGTTCAGTGAGAGTGGCCTGATTTATACAACCTTAGAGATGTTGCATGAGCATATGAGAGATGGAGTGCTGTGGTTTGCTCTAATGCCTGTGAGAGAAGAACAACTGCCTGCACGCTGTGCTATCAGATGCTGCTTTAGCTCCTCATAAAGTGTTTTCGTCTGCGCTGATTCCCCCCAGCGCCCACCCAAACTCTTTAACACACAAGTGGAGAATAATCATTTATTATATATCCGCTGCTTTATATTTCTTTAAAGGGATACTGCGAAAAACTACACTTCTTCTACTTCTGCTCCTGAGCAGTGTTTGTACAGGTGGTTTCAGATGATTATTTTACTATCTGTTCAGTTTTTATGTGCTAAAATAAAGCCACACTACAAAGTCACTTTTTTTATTTTTCGTCCAGAACAAAAAGGAAGACACTGAAATGGTTTACATAGTAATCTGTACTGTTTTAAAATGAATTCATAATAAGTAAATGATGATGTCATGAAATCCAAAAGGCCCTGTCATCTTGACATTAGGATCTATAAACTCGATGTAGGATCTGAGAGAAGAGAAAAAAGGACAGAGGCCTGATGGGGATATTTGCCTGTTTGGCTGTTTTTCATGACAAAGACAGAGTAAGAGTGTATATGGAGGCTGAAGCAGAAAAAATAAATCAAAAAATCAATAAAACATTAAAATCGCTTCAGTCAACAGAGCAAGACGCAGCTGCATCCAACAGTGCTTTTACCCAGAAATATTCTCTGCCGCTTCTGCCGATAGAGCTCGCTCCAAATATATTAGGCCGGCAACGCTGGCTAGACAGCACAGAAACCCCCGGTTATTACATTTGGAGGCTAAAAGACATTAAGCAATAAAAACTATAAAATATTTTTGGTATAGAATAGTGTTGTCTCGCTTGAAGCCTGCCGAGCGTATGACCAATCAGTACGATTCTTAGTAATTTTCTTTCCATAAAATGATCAGAAAACCAATGTCAGTGCTTGATACTGTCCCTGAGGCGACTGGTGAGTCAGATAGCGCTTAAAAGAGGAGTTATTAAATAATGGAAACATGTGGTTGGGTTTTATTGCAGACTAACCAACAACATTTAGGGGGAACTTTTCTTCAGTCATATCCCCATCCTGTCATCCTCCCCTTCCATGGAATCTGGTGTGAAAGCAACAGGGTAAGCCTTTTTGGTTCCACTGCTCCTTGCCACTGAAGCGGTGCATAATAAGTCATAGCCAACATCGCGCTGGAACACGGCAGCAATTGCTTTCAAGCTTCCACTTAAAATAGTCCCGGTGACAAGCCTGCTGCTTTAAATAAGCGCCTGAGCCTGTCTAGAGAGCCTCCTTAATCCCAGTGGTGAGAGACACTCCAACAGGAAGACACTGGGGTGAAAAAACACTCCAGCAGCGAGAGACTGGAACAATTTACAGCAGGTGACTGAGGGAAGCAGCATTCAGCAGTCACCCAGCGCGGGAATGTGGGTGGTGGGTATGGAGAAGAGGCAATGGAAATGAGACAGCTTACCTACAAATGCCTCCATGCCCCCATCTACAACCCTCAGAAATACATCCTTTGGGGACACTCCAGAACAAATTTACAATTTAAAAGTGGAGACATTTCCAAAACAAAAATAGACTCAAAATACAAGCATCATGAGCCAGATTTCACAGGGCAGCTAGGAGGTCGGATTTTGAGTTTTGTTTGGCATTATTCAACTTTTTCTTCCATATAAAATTCATGTAATACTTTGTATATATAATATTGTGCAAATATTTTAGATAGGGGTTAAAAATGCGGTCAAATAGCCATACAAAAAAAAAAAAAGATTACTTACTCCTAGTCAAGATGCTATTTGTGATGCTAACTATGTGGTGCTACTTGCTTATGTTGTGTGCGTTGTGTGAAATATAACAACAGCAGCAGTGTAATCATGATTTGTGTATGTGTGTGTGTGTATATGAGATGTGCATATGTGTTTTTGAATGTATGTGCACATAGAAACTGTATAGACAATGTATTAATGCTAACTGGTTTCTGGACATTCATTGTACTGTTCATTTTCACTGTCCATTTAACCTGTTAAAAGCCATTTTAGGGACAGGCATAAACCGGCATAATCACAGTGATACAGGCATCAGATTATTTTGATATAATGATCTTGTTTATTATATCTGTCCCTATCAAATAAACATTAAATAAATAAATAAATCTATGGTCACAGTTTTGAAGTTCACCCTTGAAAATGTCCCGAACACAAAGCTACACATTTGCTATTTTCTACAACTATTTCCCCCCTCCCCAAATACATCACGCCATCTTTTAATTCTCTTCTTCTTTCTTCCTGTTTCTTCACCAACCCTATCACTTCCTCTCCCTCCTCACGCGCTCCCGCCCCTTGCCGCCTCTATACCTGAGGCTCTTGTTCTTTTATAGCAAATTGAACCTTTCACTCTGAAAGAAATAATTACTCTCCGGAGAGAAAGGGGGACTGCCGTGGAATGCTGATATGACACACAATGTCACCTTGCCACTCATAGCCTAGCTGCACACCCGGGCTCAGGCTAGGCTTTAGGGGGGTCAGGGAGCAGGAAAGGGGTGACGAGATAGCATAGTGACATTAAAGTAACAGAAAGTAACAGAACAAGTGTGAAAGAAGGGGAGAATGAGAGGGCAGTTTGGCTGAAAAACAAGTAGACAGAGGAGGTGAAAACACAGAAATGACAGGCTGGGTATAAGAGGTAATAAGCCATGATATGATTGAAGGAGTGACCAAA
The DNA here is from genome assembly GCA_036025195.1 of Hypseleotris klunzingeri. Classification (NCBI taxonomy): domain Eukaryota; kingdom Metazoa; phylum Chordata; class Actinopteri; order Gobiiformes; family Eleotridae; genus Hypseleotris; species Hypseleotris klunzingeri. The sequence continues at coordinate 5,996 of JAVQJW010393798.1, forward strand.
ATATAAGGGAGCGAATGAACAGCACATAGAGGGGAGAGTGGTGCCTGTAATGTGAACGAATGGGAAAGGGGATAAGAATATAAGTAGGGTTAGGAGCTAGGAGAGAGGTGGTGGTGTAGGGTCAGGATACATAAAGACTAGAGGGTGACAGCCAGGCACCAATCTGAGGTCGCACCAGGGCTGAGACTAACTTCTTCTAGTGGCATTTGAGAGAACTGTGAGCCGGATCACTGCCATTTCCACTTATTACCCATCATGCCTTTCAGCGGAGTGGCCGGCCGTGCAGTCATGGTGTGGGGCTTGAGGAGCTAAATGGTCCTCTGGGATGAAGGGCAGAGGGCGCAGTGTGGAATGAGTCTGTGACCCTTAAATAGTGTCATGGTAGGTGTGCCCAAAGTGTAGCACTCAGAACAATCAAAGGAAGACTTAAAGGTGTAGTCTGTAAGTTTTCTAAAATAAAAAAAAACGTTAGAAGATTAAAAAATGCTTGATCTAGCCTGCTACGATGTAAAGTAGGCAACCTTTATATAATAATAATAATATTTTTTATTTTACTCTTATTTTAGTAAATGTTATGGATTATACCTTGAATTCAACTAAAGCTGCCTTTTATTTTTGTTATCTGTTGTGCCTTTGCTTTACATCTACTTAGAAGAGTATATTTTTGCCTGGGTTTTGCAACATAGCTCAAAAAGTTATGGTCAAAACACTTTAAGAAAGGTCAGTGATGAGCCAAGGGACATAATCTAAGTTTTGGGGGTGGCTCTGCTTGTGGTCTGCTTGAAACATACAGTAACTCAAAATGTTACAGGAAGATCTTTATTGAACTTTCAAAAAAGGTCAATCTCAGTATCCAATGTAGATCGTCAGTGCCTTGGGAGAGTTCTGTTCTCTGAAAGAGTTTATGATATGCAATAAAATAAAATAAAAAGGTCCGAAACAAATACTAAGGTTAATTTATGAATTTGGAGACATAAGCCAGACATAAGACATCAAACTACACTTGAAGCAATTTGGTGCTAGCATACAATGACACACCTCTGTACAATTACACTGATAACAGCATACATTTATATAAATATTGCATATGTCCAATCCAATCACTGTCTCTCATTTTACATTCTGTCAGAGCATTCCATCAAGTCAAGGACACATCATTATTGTCGCCATTCAGCAGTGTGTAACTAAATGTGACCGAGTCCATAGACGAACAGTTATTCCAATTCCTGGAGTGAATCCATATGTGATGAGCCGCAACACAATTAATCACTCTTTTAGACACTGGTATGTAAAATAAAACACACTCTTATGAACAAAATTTGAGTCCATACCTACGCGCTTCACTAATAACAGCTCCGGTTCCAGCATCTATTCTACCGCGGCCTGCGAAATGAGGGCTATTTTTAATATCTGCTCTGGTGCTTTCTGAATAATGGGCAAATATTACTCAAGGTCACAACTCATTTGTCAGGCTGTGAGTTGAAGGAATGGCCCAGTGCACTAAGGCTAACATTCTGCTTTTTATTCCACTGATAAAAACCTACAGCATCTTTACGAGTACAAGCAGTTAAAAAAAAAAAAAAAAAGAACACAGCCATCGGGTTATTCCAAGATACAGTATGGTGGTGGAGAGCGAATTAGTAGCAAGAGATGAAAGGAAGGAAGAGAGGAAGGGCTTATGCTTGGGTCAAATTGGAGAAAAGCCATCAGCTTATTGTGTGGTGAGGCTGTACACGAATGCCAAAGGTGGTGAGAGGGAGTGGCGGTGTGGATAAATCACATTCGCCTGGGCCGGCTATGACAGCTTTAGTCAAAATGACGTCCACAAAGGGGCCGGGGTGATCAAACAGCAGCTGTGATGACTTCATCCAAACAACACACACAACACTGTAAGCCACAAAATCTCTCTGGGCAAGCATTATTTGATCCAGGGAGATGCTTATGACAGGCCATAACGTGACAACTAGCCTCATATCGGAGACAGTGAATGACAAGACGCAGTCCGCAAGTCTATCCATTATACATAGAATAGTAAAACACATTCACAGGACACCACTGCCCCGTCGGCTACATTATTAATCATATGGGCTTGCTATTTACTGTCCTTTTCTATACTAGGGCTTGGATACTGTGTGCTCGCAGCCCTACAACCCCACGGTCTAAGGTTATTAAATCCTACAGCCCCCAGCATGCATCTCCAGCTACCACGCTTCCAACCCTGGCCAAAGACTTTTATCTTCCTCCCCAGTACAGCCATGGCACCTCCGCGATGCTTTCAATTTTCTGCTCTGTGCTTCTGTGTTTTATGGGCCTGTGCTAAAGGTTCCAGACTGACTGGCTGGGCTGACCTACACTCTCTTGCCCGTTGGTGAATGCGGCCAGGCTGGGATGACATCAAGGCCAACTAGCCAACCCGGGAGAGAGTTGTGCACCATGGTCCTGCCTACCTCAGATACACTGCGAGACGTCATGCTTCACACCAGCCGGAAAGACATGTAATATAAAAAGCAATCAAAACACACACTGTGCCTGGCCGAGGTCGCTTTAGACCAGAATTGTATGGCCCTTGAAATGGCTTAACCTTTAGTCTCAATGAAAAGCTGATATTTCTGGGACACAATCTAGACCCCATGTTATAGTTTGTGTGAAATCAAAGGGAAAGTGTACATTAAATGTGGTTGAGCCATATTTAAAAATACTGACACATCACAATACAGAAAAGCTGAACTAGAAGTATGAGATGTTCCAGTGCCTTCCCCATGAACTTGTTATGTATTAATGTATTCAGTACACGACCAAGCCTTTTAGTGTTCAGTGAATGAGCCTTAGAGAACTTATTTCATGGTAAGATAATGCAGTTGATATTGATGTAAAGATGAGACTCTGCAGTGCTAAGCTACACTACATTATGCGTATGATTGACATGACTTTGATACACTTGTTATAGGATCAAATAAAGTAACCATTTGAGCAACTATTGTCCAATGAGCTCACATTTCCCATGACCTCCACGTCCCCTGGCTGCAGTCTCAGTTGTTTTTACTGCCCCTTGGCTCACATGGATCCAAATTAAATCATTACTTGGACTGAATTTCTCCCAATGTGCCTTTTCCAGGTGTAAATACACGGCTGATAGGAAAGTAACTCAATAAGGAGGATTTAAAGGCACGGTAAGAAGCTAGCCTCACTCCTGTCCAATACTCACGCCGCAGCTGTCCTCTCGACCTCTTGGGGGCTCTCCTCTGTGCTGTGCTCCAGAGTTCAGCTTCTCTTTGTGGATTATACCTGGTCAAAGCTCATGCAGGGGGCAGCACCCAGTCAAATCTCCCCTCAAACCGCGGGCTTCTCACACTATTAAAACCCGTATGAGGCAACGATGGAGGAACCTCTCTCCCCTGAAAGGACTTGAATAGTGAGCAGAGGTTTTTCCTGTGAAGGGAATATGGTGTGATGCATTACATCTCTCTAGACAGCACCCATAGCCCACCGCTTAGCTGATCTTTGAAAGATATTGCTTATAAAAGAGATGACTCTAGGCGACGGCCAAGTTCTGTAGTTTTATTACACCTAGGGGCTACAGCAGCCTGTCTTCGGAGAGATAAGGTTGTACCCTTTTCATTTTGTATCCTCCGGCCGATATTTTAAGCTGGCTTGTTAAGGGCAGGCGAGCTGAGTGCTGGAACAGAGTTTGATGCATGGCTTTACAACAGGAGCTGGGCCCATAACGCTCAAAGGCCAATCATTACTGACCTTAATAGCCCGGTCTGCATCTGGGCTTGATTGATCGTGCCTAGCAGGTTGTGAAATGCGCCATCTGGAATAAAGGAAGGTGAGATGGCCAAGTAGTGATGGGGGAGAAGGCAGGCAACATCAGCCGAGCACGGAGGGAGAGGAGAGATGAGGAGGGAAAAACACAAACCCACATCGTCTTGTACAGAAATTGATGGCCATAGTGGGATGTTGTAGAAACTTAACTGCACTAAGAGGCCCACCAAGCGCTATAAACACTGTCTGTGACATAAACAACAACACTTAGCCACACTCGCAGTATACAATATTCATCTGAAGAGTTGCAGCTGGGTAGCTCTTGTTTACTTGTTGGATAAAAAGCGCTCTGCTGAGGTAGGACAGAATGGCAGCACAAGTGTTATTGTATGAGTTATGTGAAAAAGTGTAAAATTGAGTGCTTGTGTATTTGTCCACAGAGAGTCTATGAGAAGCACGGGGTAGTTATGTCCACACGCTGTCCTAGTCCAGTGCCTTTTTATGGTAAAGTCTGCATAATGTATGATCCTCACGCACTACACCCGTGCCATATATTATCATAAGGTACACAATATTCCTCAAAGTCAAAGCAGTGTTAGGTCACTACTTTGCATAAAGCTACCATATGTACCAAAAACCTACTTTACATAAGACTGATTTACAATAATCCAATATCCCTATTAAGTGCTTTTTTATTCCAGGAGCACTACATTACAACTGTGCTCCATACAACCATCCATGTGCGATGATATTTCCCTGCTATAAATATTTAAGTTGGCAGAAAAGTGTGGAGCGGTCCTTTCGTGTCAGCCGAAGCTCCCTGGAGCCCATCAAGATTGTGTTCTCCATTACCATACTCCTTCCTCTCAGTCAGCCCGTAATGCTAGCTACAGTAGGGTGAACTAATGTGTCTGCCACTGAAAAAAGACTCTGACAGACTCCTTTTTGCACTTCATTAGACAAATTATTTGGCTTGCTGAGTCATTTGACCCAGCCAAATCAAGTGAGGTATGATAAATGCACAGAATTACACTGCACTGTGACTTTTAATATCAACACGTTGCAGCATTTGGCCAGGATACAAGCACATAGTATGAAACTCTCATAACTTAAGGACCTAAATGTGTTAAACAGCAACTTTGTAAATGCTTTAATCAGCAGCAAAAAAATGTCTTGGGAGGCGACCCTATGCAAGGTAAGATGAAACAGCTGGTATTGGCTTGATTATAGGGAGAATGTGACACAGCAGGGTGCAACAAAAAGCCTACCCGCACAATATTAATAAACGTCTAACCAAACCAGAAGAATGCCGTTGTGATTTGTTGGTAGGTTTGTTAGTTTGTTAGAAGATAATTACTAAGCGGTCAAAGATAAAATCCTTTAGAGACAGAAAGTATTAAATTTGGTTCCACTGCGAGATACAGGATTTTTACACTTTTTGAAGATGAAATTCAAGCACTTTTCAAGCATTTTCAAGTTATATTTTCAGGTGTTTTCAAGTGCCATTTGGAACCAATTGGACCATTGAGACGGAAGAATGTCACTAAACCCAACCCAAAGGAAACAAAAGTTGAATAAATTGCAGGAAAATTCCTTGACAAACGTTTGCAAACCTAAATAAAATATTGGTTAACAGTGTGTTAAGTGCAGACTTCGGCATAGACTTTTAGATGTGCAAACAGCATCAGTCATTTGTTGTGATATACTGTAAATTGTTAGAAATATAAGTAATTTTGGAGCACTTTCATTTTTCTTTTCCATTTCAACGCACCATTAAAATTCAAGCCTTTTAAAGAATCAGCAGTATGACCCCTTAAAATAATCCCCAGGACATAACAAGGTTGGTAAAAAAAATAAAAATTAAATAAGCAGTTTCCTTAGTTCATATTAGTATGGACTAGT
>JAVQJW010394400.1:0-13280 GCA_036025195.1 Hypseleotris klunzingeri
AAGACATAATAACTGAGGTTAACTCGGCCTGGTCCACTGGTGTAAAATGTTCTAACATCTCAGCTGGTTCCAAAGATAGCTTTATGTTAGTTTCCTCCTGGGTGATAGTAGGAATAACTGTAGAGGCCAGGGAAGAGACTAAAGTAAAACTATTGGTCAAAGTGGTATTCTGCAAACTCTGATTTGATGTTGGTGTGCCAAGAGAGTGACTAAAGTAAAAGAATAATTATTACAGATTACCTACTTCACATCATATAACGTTTATTTTATTTTAGACTACAGACTACACCTTGGCTCTGATTTACCTTGGCACCTACTTACACAGTAGCTTACACACCTGCTGTGGGGAGCTGATGTTTTATTTCAATGTTCACACGCTTTTTTTGGTTCAAAGAAATAAAAGACCACTTTACAAATGCTTGTTATTCTGTTATTTTCGTTGGGAAGGCGAGGAAAATGTGTTGTTTTTCAAAATCAGGTTGTACAACTTGAATGCAGTAGCTTAAATATAATTAAATAAATGTAGCTAATTGTGAACACTTCTAAACACAGCCCTCATATTGTCCTTTGATCTGGTGTTGAATATGTTTGTGTTTCAGTTGGAGATTGTTCCAGAGCAAAGACCAGAGCAGCTCACACCAGCACAGCGCAGGCACAGGTAAAAACACACAATTATTAATATGGATAAAAAATGACAATTAAGAGTAGGCATGGGACCACCAAATTTTGTCTCCTGATTATTGTGATCATAATAATTAACGTGATCATTAAAATACAATGCATACAAGTTTAAAAAGTCCCTAAAATGCTAGTTTAGAATCTCACTGGTACATTTTAGTGTAGGTTGACAGTATTGAGGTGCAAATAAATGACGATTATTGCATTAAACGATTATCACGATGTTAAAAAAAATTGCCACAAAAAATTAATTATCAGTGTTTTTATTGCGATAAACAATATTATTGTACATTGCCCCATCCCTAATTAAGAGGAGCTTGTGCCAGCAGCGGCTGTTAATATCTCTCTCTCTTTTTATTTGCACTAATGTATCTCCATCAGGCGTTTACTGGATATTCACTAAGTAATAATTAGCAAGTTAATTTATTTTGTTACAAATGCCCAAAATTCATGTGGATTAAGTGTAATTATTCCTAATGTGCTTCAGATCTGTGTCCTTAAGCCAGATCTATTTTGTATTGCTAATTGTGTTCTCTACATTTTTCCACTATACTACTAAAAAGAACATATTAATCTAAAATTTGTCTTTGTTTTTGAGTTTGTATAGTTGGTAGAAAACAGATAACTGGCCAAAATTAAGGAATAATTGGGCCCGTGGGCAAAGAGCAATCCCATTTGACCTTCTTAAAATGTTAGTAAAAAGTAGGATAACTGGCCTCATGGGATCTTAGTTCACACGCACTGTCAACTGTCAATTAAACCCTTTTGAAATATTAAGGTTAAATACAGTTACAATATAAAAAAGCTTAACATTAGGAGACCACAGTTAAAACTAAATGCTTAAAATTGAAGATCTTATTCTGTTCTATAATGTAAAAGCCGTCTATAGGCCAGGAGAGGGACTAAAGTCAAATAAAAAATTTAATTGTTCTGGGCTGTGGTTTAGCTCAGTTGGTAGAGTGTGTGGCCTATATACAGAGTCTACAGTGCTCATCCCAGCATCGTGGTTTTGAATATATACAACATTTTGCCCGATTTCACTCCCCACTCTTCTCCTGCCTTCCTGTCAATCTACTGTCCTGCCAAATAAAGCCAAAAAAGGCCCCAAAAAATCTTAATGTTCAAAGTTTAAATTGTGTTGTTTTTTAGGTTCCAGCAGCAGATCTGTGCGGACCACGCGGCTGTCCAGAGACCCTCGACCACAGCGGCCTTCTGCTCCTTCCAGGACGCAGTGAGGGGTCTACTGCCCTACCACAGCTGCACGGGACCCCTGCCCAGCCAGGAGCACTTCCACCAAGGTCTGTGTGGGGCATTATTAACATATAAACATTTACTATTGACAGAAATAAGTGCATTCTAGGTATAGTGACCAGAAGTTCCTATTTAACAATCCCAATTTTGTCCTATGTCCCAACAAATCTGATGTTTGTTTGTTTTTTACAAACCATGTCCTTGTTGTCCCCATTTTGACCAAAAGCATGCTGCTTTAGTGGATTTCAGCATCTGCAGTTAGAAAACAAGCTAAAATGCCTGTTGTTGCTAATCCTGCTAACTGTTAAATGAAGCTGTTAATGTTATAGATTTGTTTATTTCTGAGTTAACAACTCCGAGCTCCAAGGACAAGTGGAATTATTTCAGTTATTCAGACTTAAAAGGCTTTAAAGACTAAGGTAAGTTTTAAAGAAGAAGGTGTTTAATCAATTTGATCTCCCAACAGTGGACCAGGAGTTTGACACCGTCTCTGGCTTTTTACTGAAGCGCACTAAGGACATGGTCAACAAATACAGGCAGCTACTGCTCAGAGAGGCCCTGGTAAGACATAGTTTAATACACATGCTCCAGAGCAGTGGTTCTCAGACTTTTTACACCAAGTACCCCCAAAGAAAATATTGTGTGCCCCAGGTACCGGCTAGGACTTACCCACATCTAAACCAATCAGAACCTTCACCGTCATCTAAACCAAGACTAAACTAGGTCTTAATCAGGTCTAAGCTATGTCCAAACTAGAGATAAACATTAACCAGGTCTAAACCAGGTCTACACAAGGACTAAACTTGGTCTGAATAAGTACACTAAACCAGGACTAAACAGGACACAAGTACCACCAGAGAGAGCCCACGTACCACCAGTGATCCCCGTACCACAGTTTGAGAACCAGTGCTCTAGAGGTAGTCCTGTGATTTTGATATTTAAACATCTGCATAAATTGCGTAGTCCATAACAGGCTCTGACTCATCCCTGTCATGCCCCACAGCAGGACATCCCGTCAGCGGAGATGGTGATGTTGGAGAGGCTCTTCCTTCAGGCTGAGAGATTCACTTTAGCAGAAGACAGACGCAGAGCCCGCAGAGACCCAGGTTCTACAACTACTTTTAGATTTTAAACTAGAAATACCAGCTGTTATCTAAACTACTTATTGCCAAATGCATTATGAATTCATTTAACAGCATCTTGTGATTCAACGTTAGTACATAATCTGCTACTAAGTGTGAACAACTAATTAACTAAATGTAAGCAAGAAATGTATGATTGCAAAAAAATTGAGCCATATCAAGGTTTATTTATAGAGCACACTTAACAAACAGTTTTAGCTGCCTATATGGATGCTCATTCATACAATACAGACATACAAGTCATCTTAGTCGTGACATTTATGGGATAGTCAATAATGAGTGAATGAATCTAAGAGTGAATAGTCTGCCTGTTTATGTCTCTATGTGTCAGCCCTGCGACTAACTGGCCATTGTGTAGGGTGTAGCCCACCTAAGGCCCATAGATACTGGTACATGCTCCAGCCACCTGCATGCTCTTATGGGAAAAAACGGTAGAAGATGCATGAATGAACTGTATTTCATTGAACACATTGTTTCTTTGTCTCTCCAGAGTCATTTGCTACAGCTCTATCTTCATCATCCTCGTCTTCCCCCAGTGATGCACTCCCGTCCGCCTCGCCTCTCCATCCTCTTCCTCCTCCTCCTCCTCCTCCTCCTCCTACTCCTCCTCCTCCTCCTCCTCTTTCTCCTCTTCCTCCTCTTCCTTCTCTTCCTCCTCCTCTTCCTCCTGCCCCCTCCTCCAGCAGCAGCCCCTCCTCTCCCCCGTCCTGGACCAGGCTCACGGACCGACCTCCGGGACTAAGGACGTACCGATCCAGCTCAAGAGGGGGTCTTAGACTAACCATCAAACACGAATCGGGGTCTCGGAAAGTCGTCCACAATTCCGCACTAAAACGGGACCACTCGGGACAGCTGACAAATGGGGGGCGCCACTGTCAAGCTCCCAACAACACACATCCTGTCTCCAACGGCTCTGTGGAGGAAGTCCCGCCCACGGATTTCAAAATAAAAGCCCCTGTCAACTTCGAGATTCCATCCAAGGAAGTCAGTGCTCCGAAATTGAAATGTTACCGCCTTGATACCCCCCTGGACCAACCCATACCGGCAATACAAGAAGACAACATACTTAGCGAACATCTACAAAGTGCAATAGACAGTATATTGGAGTTACAAAGGCTTCAAGGGCCGTCCGCGTCCCAAAATAGGGGAACGGCCGGGGTCTCGTTGGACCAGGCAGTCACCAGCATCCTGGAGGGGCATCTCTGAAAGGGACAAGATTTAATAAGGAGGTAATACAAAGGCACTAAAATTATAAAAAGATGCAGACAATAGCACTATGGTTAGTCTCATAGATGTTAGATACTTCATTTGATGTACGTTTGTGGACTAAAAAAATCTATTTGAATAGGACTATATTGTTTTCAGTGGTAGTACAGAGTCATCAGCATATAGTATATAAGTAATAGTGAAGACCACACGTGGACTAGAAATTATTCGATAGTTTTTTATAAGATTTCTTTCCAAAATGTGAACTTTTTTTTGCATAGTGCCAAGCTTCCAGGGTATTTATTTTTGGGATAATCTGTGCCAGTTGTGTTTTAAGTGACTGGGTGAATGTATGAATGATGCTTATGTGAAAATATCGCACCCTGTTTTGGGATCAAAGTCCCACAGGCTCCATGGTCTCGGCTTAAACGAATGAAAACTCCAAAGATAATGTGACTTATACATCCTGAATACACCAGCAAACATCAATGTTGTGTCTCAAAGCCCTAAACGTGTAAGAAAACCCACAAGAGGGGCACCAGAAGAAGGTAGCTGTGCTTTTTAGATCACGTCATTAAAGTCTGTGAATTACTGTATTTCTGTTAAACATAAGCAATAATGAGTTAGGAAGAAAGGGGGCGCTGTAGCTTCTCGATGTTGCTGGTTTTAATCCACTTAAAGCACTTGTTGAAGAATGAAGTGATGTGGTGAAGGAGGTATGGATTTGAGTGTCATGATTTTAAAGAAGAGCCTCTATTTTGCTGATCAGTAACATACTTCACATAATGACTGGTGGCCAGGCCTATACAGCAGTGCAGACTAACCTGCCCAGAGCTGAGGTCTAACTAAAACAGAATTTAGAAAATATGTGCCATAACCATGTAAAAATAATGAACTTAAAGCACTTAGAATACAGACCTCTGCCAAGATCAGTTAAAACTGGAAAAGCACAATAGGGGCTCATCAGATGACATGACAAAGTCTGGGTGAATCTTCAAACACCAAAACATGTTTTATTTATTTTATGTGTTTGACACAAAACATTCAGCCTCTTCTGCTTCTGCTTCATCAAAGAAGTTTTACCAAAAACTGAAGGAACCACCACATTTCTATAATTATTAGGATATGGTTAGTCTCATAGTACCACTAATTTCAGAGACAGAACAATATCATTTCTGCTAAACCTTTAAATCATGTGACAATCTTTAGTTCAAATGAAACCATATAATTTGTAATCTCCCATGTCAAATGAGCTAAATATTTTAGATTTAAACCTTGATAGTGTAGTCCACTGTTTGGTTAAACAGGGGTCTGTAAGACCAATGAAAGGTAACTTGTAAGTTTGGGGGAGTGGACAAGGGCAATGGTAATAATGGGGTTTTAGAATTAGCCTTTGTGGCGTTGCTCCTGTTTGCTTCTCCAACTCATTTGCAAAACTTTGAACTATCCCTTTGAAAAGTCAAAATGAATATTGCAATAGGAATAGGCTTAAACTTTTAGGAGATTTTGAGATTAAGATTGAGTTGGGAATCGTATGTTTAGAATATGCCTTATAATAATTCAGTCCCTTTACGAGAATGGGATTTACACAGATGATAAATGTAACATGTCCACAGATCAAACAGGCCTTCTCTATGTTGCAATGCATTGTGTATTTTATTGTTTTTAAAATAATGTGAAAATGTCTTTTGTTGGAACGAACAAAAGGAGTTGAATATGCAGTAATGTAGTGATGGGACCTCTGCTGTAGTGACGAGCGGACACATAAGACAGGACTAAAGGGCCTGATTACATGTGCACAAAATATATTGCCTTTGTTAAAACTAAAATCAGATTAATCAGATATTAAAATTAGTGCTTAGATTTGGGAATTTTGCCCTTTATCCAATATTTATGTCCTAGTATTTAGTGTATTATTACTCTTTAGTAGCCCATTTGCATTACTACTCTATTCTAGAGAAAGTTTCACCATTTGTAGTTCTGCCAAGTGCACCAAGATATATTTTAAATTTACAGAAAAATATCAGTTCATAAAATAACCATGCATGTCTAACCAGGCTCTAAACGTCCTTCTGTTTGTGTCCGCTCTGAAGGAGGTCCCTGTGATGCAGTAATGATGTCAGAGTGTCGTTTCAACACTCCTCCACAACTTCTCAAAAAGGGGATTTCTAATTAAAGTTAACATTTTAATATTATTATTTTTCCCAAAGTCTTTGAAAGATTTATTGGGTTAACTTTGTGCTGGACCCGCCTTTCAATGAAGAAGCCTCATGTGCCATTGTTGTCATTGTCCAAGTGTCAAACACATGTTGAGGACAAAGCGATTGTTACATCTGCATGTTGAGCCATTCTCTTATTTATTTATGTGTATTTTTATTTATTTATTTGCTGAATGAACTGTGAAACCAGGGGGCGCTCTCACTAACTTACAAACATTTGACTGACAGATTGTTCGATGCCAAAATCAAGAGGCCTTAATCCAGCAGAACTAGATTGTACAAAATGTCATTCCTGACAGTAACCCTGAAAGTCACGTATATGAAATGTTAAGAAAACAAACGCTTTTGTACTCATTTTTACAGACTATTTATTAAACTGTGATTTTGTAAGAAATAAAACAGAAAAGTAACTCAGACCTGACTGTGTTTCTTATTTATTTGTACTGAATATTTTGCATTTAACATAGTGACTTTGACACTGATTGTGTTGGTCAACCGGAAAAATATTCTAAGAACCTAAAGTTATTTTTTTACATCAGACAAACAAGTGGCAGCAAAGGATCTGCTAAAGTGGTGCTAGAGTGTTATTTCAAATTAACAGTGAATTAACACCCACAAATAACCTGAGACATGACTCCAATTACTGTGTGTCAACTATCAACTAACCTTTACCAAATATTTTGGATAATTGTTTTATTTAATTACTTAGAAGACCAGACTGAAGAGGCTGTATATCTTCATCAGACCCCCGGGGGACACCAAGGTCAGCGGTGGCTACACTAGCAACTTACAACCACCAAAGAGTGACTGTGGAGAGAATGAATAATGTAATTGTAAAAATACATGAGCACTATAAACTGAAGCTGTATTATATAGTTTTTTAAGCAGAAAAACAGGATCTAATGCAGGGTATGTGAATGGCTAAATAGCAATAGCAAATAGCATTGCCTTCATTTTATCCAACAAGACCGACTCAATACGTCACAAGAAATTTTACAAACATCACTTTATTATTTTTTAAACCATTCATTTAGAAACATAACCGCTCCAGTCCAACACATACAAATGAAGACATGACAGTCGTTCAGTAAATACACGTTTGAATGATCACAATTAAATGCATCTGCCCGGCAAAGTCCAAATAAATTTCTTGATAAAAAGTTGGCAATTTTTTTGTCTATTGTGCATTGTGACAAAACGACGTCGCATTTGAAAGCATTACTCGGACAATTTTTTGGGGTGTCCTGTTGCACCAAGCCCCCAATCAGGTATAGGTTTTAAGAGGCACATTAAAACATGAGCCAGAGGATGTCCCATACCATCATATGGCAAGAGCAATGGGACATGTATTTGATAAAGTAACCCAACCAACTTTATTTAGTTTCTGTCACTCCCTGTAAAAATAACTGGATGGATGACACCCATATTACGTCAAAATGTCACCTTGATACCAAAATCATCTTTTAAAGAAATAGGGCAAAGATAGATTTAGCATCAAGGTGTATTTGGGGAAATTCGTCATCCATCAACTCAAAATAGATCAAGGTGGAGCGCCATCTTGAAAGGCTGTTCTGATTCAACCTTCTCTCTGCAAAGCAAACCATTTAATCTCCACAGGCAAAAGCTGCAGTCCTTTTCAAAAAGTCCAAGAGTTTAGGGAAAATGACATATCTAAGAAGGCTGCAACTTGATTAAAATACAGGTATTAAATTACATTTCAGCTTCATTTTTTTATAAATAATTTTAAGTGTTGATAAAAAAAAAAAAAAAACATCACATGAGCGCCACCTTCAGTTCAGATTCTGAATTTAGTTTATGATGGCAAAAACTCACAATAGGTCCTTTAGAAGTCTAGTTTCTTCCCTCCAGCATGTCGACTGGTGGATAAGAAGTTTCAGTTAAGCTTAAGGAAGGCATAGCGGCCCGGGAGTCGAACCCACAACCTCAAGGCCCCTCAGTTGAGTTTAACGGGGATGTCAGCGCCGTATTTTCGGATGAATTTGCTGTGGTTGTGGTCCACGCTCCAGAGGGGGGGTAGGTGTTTGGGGTGCATGCTGCTGAGGAAGTGTTGTCTCCAGCGTCGCTCCAGCTCCATCAGGCCCTGGAGACCCCGCTCGGCGTGAGCCCGCACCACCTTCAAACCGTGAGGGATGTAGGTCTCATTAAATATCCTGAAGAAAATGAGAAGTTTAGATATGGCTTTCATACAAACTGCATAAATATTACACACTAAGCGGTATTAAAGTCCTTTATTCAAACATGGACTTTTTACTTTTTTACTGTAGAGTACCTCAAGGTATCTTTTTTGACAGCTTTTCACACAATTGCTTCCCCAGTCATTTTCCCCCAACTTGTCTCATTGATATGCTGCCTTATCCTTGAAGAGCACCTGCAGAACATCTTCATATGACTGACTCTTTTGATGCACTCACCTTTTGTGTTTTAATAAAGTGTTATTTTGTAATTTGTTGCATGTTTGTTGTATGAGCAGGTTTGAATTAGTTGCCACTGCTCCTGTGAATTTTTACCTGCCTGCTCACTTACAATAAGAGGCCAATTGATTTTTTTATGGAAAAAATTGCATTCACTGACGCCCTGTGGCTATAGTTTGTAACTCATCTTTCCCAACACTACAGAACATGGCCTTAAAATAAAATAAAATACTAAATGTCAGATCTAACTGAAATTCCTCCTTAATCAATTACAGATGTTTGCTTAGATTTTAACAGAACAGTACATTTGTAGTTTTAGTTTTGTTTTCCGTCCTCACCTAGTCTCGAGGCTGGCGGCCTGGTTGATGGTGTCATTTGTCAGAGGCTGGTCATGGTTCATGTTCAGGTAGTTCTTGATGAGTTCCTCCAGTTCCTGTTTCCTTGTTTCGGGGAGACCCTCTCTGGCGCTGAGCAGGGCCCGGGCGGCGGACCTCACCCTCCTGCGGTCAGTGTCCTCTAGGAGCCGCACCCCCTCCTCACACCCCTGGGGGGCGCAGTACTCCTCGGCCAGGGCCTGTTTTAGGAACCCGTCGTGGACGTTAGAGGCAGCGTGACAGCTGGTGCAGAGCAGCAGGATGTCGTGAGAGTTATGGTCCTTCATCTCAGTCGGGAAGTGTCTCCGGTACTCATGTGGGACTATGTTCTTTCTGCAGGGACACAGGGGGGCAGTGAAATTAAATGTGATATTAGTTCATTGATAAAAATAGTTTAAAACATGACATCAAATGAGAACAGTGTCAAAGTAGTCAAGATTAATTTAACTCAATTTCTAAAACACGCACAAATCAAGGTACCTAGAAGCGCCTCTGATTGAACCAATTTTAAATTATGTCAAATTTAAGAATGCACACATTAATTTCATCAGGTAAATTATGGCATTTATACCACAATATATTGTATTTTTCAAGAATTATGTAAATTCAGAAATACAAATACATCTTAAATATTTTGGGGAATAAAAAAAATTGAAAATATGAAAGGAATCTCTCTGCTCTTCCCACTCAAACATGCTCTATTTAAGCCAATTGGCATTATCGGCCTATTTTGGACTTGGAACTACAACCCACAGCTACAAAAGGACATATGCAAAGATACAGAAGACTTTAAAAGCTTAATCGACAGACCTGATGTATGAGTCTGCTTTGCCACAGACCACACAGAGGTTCTCCTTCGCCGTGAGGTAATAATCCTGTTGAGAGTCAGGCCGCCCCGACGGTTCAAACAGCAGCCTCACTATGAAGGGGTTTTCACTTACAAGCACTACACCAAACACACAGATAAACATGTTAATATAAGGGCTATGTTTATTATATTTTAAATCAGTGGAAAATATGAGTATACAGTACATACCTCCTATTCCTTTGTCCAGGTACCACTTGGCCTTCTTCTTGTCACAGGTGCACAGAGGCTGACCGTCCGGAGCGTGGAGGAAGCAGTTGTCGTACAGAGGAGACTTTCTGTAACAAATATGAAACTTGGCTTAACAAAACAAAAGTCCCGTGTATTTTTAAGTCGGACCTAGTTACCTTGAATAATTAAATGTACAATTATTATAGGCTGCTTCTGTTTAGATAAACTGTTGGTCACATTAAAGTTATACTGAATGTTTATATGGAAGGATTTCTGACCAGGTTCACTTTGCTAAGAGAGTGGGTCTGGTTAGTGCCGTTTTTTCAAAAGTGGGTTATCAAAGCTTTATTTTGAGTCACCAACATTTCATTTTTTTCCCAGTTCAGAAGTACAGAAAATCTGTTTTTTGGCATGTCCAAAAGCATCATCAAAATGACAAGAAAATAATAGAAATTTGAAAAAAAAAAAAAAAAAAGATATTATCTCCAAAAAACTGTACCTGCACATGTAATAGTGCAGAACTAAGCAAAAAAGTTGGGTCACACAATTACTATGACCAAATAAAATATGCTTCCCCCGAGTTTAAAGAACAGTGCCCTAAAATCCAGTCAAAGCAGAGGACAAATTTCCCTATGGGGACAATAAAGTGCAACCTTAAAAATTTTGTAATATGCATGACTAGCCCTCACCTTGCAGAGTAGCCCACACCTAAAGGTTTCCTCTTGTTGTTCCGTCGAGGGTCTGGGACTAGTTGGTCTCCAGACTCGGGGCTCTCGTAGGGGGCAGGTTTTCGGACCGTCCTCCGTCTCCTCTCTCCATCGAGGGGCTTCTCCTCCCCGTCTCCTCTGCCTCTGAACGGGACATCCACCAGGCCCTGGCATCGGGACACCAGCTCAGAGTAGGAGCTCCCTTTGGATGACACGGAACCATCATCTGAGCCCAGACCCAAAAGACGAAAGAAGAGAGCAATGGAGACCTGTGCATCTCTGGCAGCGTACATAATCTACAAGAGTGGAATTAAAGGGTTAAAAAAAGAATTTATATAGACAAGGTTTGTAACAACAATATAATAACACCAAAATAAAAAAAATGTACCAGCAGACTGAAATAACACCAAATTATTACGACTTTCAAATATGAGAAAAAATCTATCAAACAGGTTGAAACTTTGGGATGTTTTATGGATTCTACCCAAAACTGTGGTATTTAGAAAAAGATTTTAGTCAATTTTTATATTATGAAAATGTATTCACAACAATTTATTTTAGTCTGGTCAATGTCTGTGGAAAAATAGGTCTCATGAATTTAAATGAGAAAAGGTCACAGCTGGTTTATTAGGCCACATTAGTTAATAGCCTGGCCAGCCAGACTCTCCTCTGAAGACAAAAGTTGGTGTGGCCAGACTAATTAGTTAGGGCCATTTGTTTGTAGTCTCTTGTGCACTCCAAGTCTGAGTTACTTGGAAGCCATGAGTAATAAATTTGACACAATTCTGTGTTTTTTTTTAGTAAATATTTGTTTTAAAAATATTGATGGCTTTATTTGACAGGGCAGTATAGTCAGAAGTGTATGAGAAGAGGATAAAGTAACATTTAGCAATCTGATCCTGATATTAGCTCTGCATATGTGCTGTTACTCTACCAACTAAGCTAAACCAAGCTAAATGAACCAAAACAATAATCTGTTGCCAAAGTCTCATTAAGTTACATATCAAAACTAAATTTAATGTTACCTGTTCTGGTGTGAGCTGGTCTGCCTCCCAGTCGCTGCAGCGGAGTTCTAGAGACTTATCTAGACTTATGTTCAACAGATCTGCTGCTAATGACTTCAGGCTTAGACCATTGTTCACTGTTGCCTTCCTGTAAAAATATAATTCAATACCCTTTAAAACATGAAATCTACAAAGTAGGGATGCACCGATACCATTACAGCTGGACTGGTGAATTAATAAATGTAGCCGATACTGGATCCAATATAATTTCTTACTCTTCTACTTACTATAGACTTCTTATAAGCAGATGATATGAAAAATGTGGCCAATTACTTTATATTGTAGGTCTGAACGATTTTGATTTTTTTTTTAGTTTTTTATTACTTCAGTTCACATAGCACATTTTAAACCTGCCTGATTAAAGACTAAATTATTAACTGTTAACCTCATCTGTAAAGGTTAAACCTATAAGATAGGCTGTTTTTTTTTACCATATTTTCTGTTTTGTGTAGATATATTATATTGCCTGAAAAATTCACCATAAAAATTGTGATTTCAATTTGATTGCAATTCATTTTTCAGCCCTAGTATCAACCAATCCTCAAAGCCTAGGTATCGGGATCAGAACTAAAAAAAGTTGGATTGGTGAATCTCTACAAACAATAAAAAAATCCAAATAGTCGTTTACTTCTGTCTCAAGGCGAGGTATCTCAGGTCTACGGTACACGACAGCGACAGGCCATAGTCCCGTGTTAAGCGTTTGCCATCTTCATAGCACCCCACTCCGACTTTCAAAACGTGGGGATCTCTCAGGATTTCGATAAGACTCGAGGGAAAGGTTTGTTGTGAACGAAAAGGGGGCAGTCGAACCAGGACACAGCGACCGGAGTATGTCGCCATCTGCAGGAGAGACACCGCCGATGTTCTGCCCTTCACCGACACCTGGGAAAACACAGAGGGGTCAGTACATGGGCAAATCAAGGGTTAGTGTTAGTATGATTTAGAATAGGAAAAATCCATCCTGAATTTGTGGAAGTTTACATAGTGGACTCAAACTCAATTGACTAAAAAGGTAGAAAACAGTTAGTACAATGCAAATATAATAACAGATTAGAATTTGGGTCAAAGGCTGGACAACAAATAGGAGGAGTCCATTAGACCCTACCCAAAACACAATATAAATGTTAATTTTAAAAACAAGGATAAGGTTATAGAAAAGATAAATAATCTA